>JBCAUA010101423.1:0-10246 GCA_038406235.1 Peronia verruculata
ATATATTACAATGTACCGTACATGTAGGCCTATGTCATGTATACGATACGGTAGTGGATAACTTACCACAGCTCGCAGCCAAACATTAGTAGGTCAGCTGGTAGTAGTGCCATAGAATGTGCAGTGTATAATCGGAATTTGTGGGCTAAAGTAGGAGTGTGAAAACTTTGATAATAACCTGCGCATATGTGTACACTTACAATTACATACAACAGTGCATTGTCATTTCGAAGCTTTCCTTTGTACTGTTGTGACATACAATGGGCATATCCTGCCCCACCTTCCTTCTACCATGAGCCGGTGTGCGCGAGTGAGCACCTACCAATGCTAATACACGTTTACTTGCGCATGGTGACTAAGGGAAAATGCGAAATTATTACCACTACTGTACTCTATCGTTTTCAGGCATGTCGAGACTGAAGACTGAAACAAAAATTCAGACAAAGAAATTAACAAAACACTAAACCGAAAAGTTGCATGTACATGTAGTTTCGTTCTCAGGCTACTTTCCTCACCAGCAGGAGTATGGGTGTCTCCAAACCCCTGCTGCCTCCCTCCCCCCGTTTTTTCTCCTTCCTCAGTCTCACCATACTCAACACGTAATCATAATTAGATGTGCACATGTGTGTAGGCTTTCACTACTAGACCTGCCATTGAATACATGAACAAACGTAGCCACTGACAAAAGTTTCTATCCCCCCCCCCCCCCCCGAAAAAAAAACCCAAAGCAAAAACAATTACATGTAGGCCTACATGTACGGTAATTCTCATTTTTCCCTCCTGAAACCCCCCACCATTTGTTATTGTAATTAATCACTTTCTCTCTCTTTCTCTCTCTCTCTCTCGTGCCGTTCTTGTTTGTGTAATTCATTCTCTCAGGAACAAATCAGATCTAGACTGGAGCTGGGCAAAGTCTCTGTTGAGACTGTAGTTCAACAACTACATCAAACTACAATGGGCCACGCCTTGAAATTGAGAGGCTGAAGAGAGGAAGATGGGTGGAAGCATTGGTTTTCGCTCGGGAACGACGACACACATTCTCTTACTAAGTTATATACTTATGGAGAAGACAGGCCGGGGTCGACTCGCGGGTCCTGCATCGGGGGATGGAAGGACACGAAGATCGAAAACCCGTATTTTTTCTTGAGTGACTCAACAGTCCCCTGGCTTCCTGTGGGAAGGGAAACCCGACGTCTAGCCTTCTCGGATAAGGGCAAATATGTTTCGGAGATCCCGTGTGTACGCTACGCACGTTAAAGACCCATTGGCAGTTCAAAATCGATGGGAGAGTAGGTTGAGTGTCGCTGTCCAAGCAAAATTTCCAAATTTCTACCTATAAAATTCCTCAGCAAAAACAAGCAACTTCTAGAAAGCCGAGATAATCCTACTTTCTAAGGATTGAAAGGCTTGAGAAAATCAGATCTTCCCCATGGTCTTTCATTTCTGTTCTTGTCTTATCGCTTATCATGGTGGGCCCTATTGTAGTTTTTATGTATGTGTTGGGGGGAGGGGGCAGGTATTTTCTCCTTTTTATTAATTTATGTTTTAAATTATTTTATAGGACCACAGCATGCCTTGAGTTTCTAAGTAACCATTTTGAATGACTATATAATGACCAAGCTTTTGTTTGTTTGTTTGTTTGTGTTGGGTTAACGTCACATCAGCACGATTGCGGTTATACTGTGTCAAACACGGTAAGAATGATACGTTTATACGTCAAGAAGAAGAGAGAAAAGAAAACGGGACAGGAGACAGGAGTAAGGTGTGAGAGAAGAGATGGAAAAGATGACTACATGTATTGATTTGTGAATATGATATGAAGACATAACTGAAGATAATGGCACTCATAATATATACATGTATTTCAGTGTGTCTAGGTCAGAACTGGGACTGATTTCTCTCACCTTGGTTATATAATATAGAAAGCCTGGAGGACAATGACAGATTTCTTTTCTTTACACGATCGTCAGAAATTTGTGGGCTTGCCCGGACTCATGTATGTAAGCCGACCGGTACCGGCTGACTTCCCCCAGCCCCTTCATCCTCCTTTCTTCCCCCCCCCCTCTCTCTCTCTCTCTCTCTCTCTCTGCCTGCAGTACAAGCTTTGCCAGTGATTGCCACGGTGTTGCTGCAACGATTGGACACTCAGTGTAGAAGATACAAACTCGGGACATCTGCGTACGACGGTTTATGACCCACCGTGATTTTTAAAGTTATATCAACAATTTAACGACTCTAATGAACCAGGTGAAACAGCTAACTAAAAAAAAAAAAAAAAGGGTGGGAAAGAGAGGGGGGGGGACACCAGGATTGGCTTAGTTAGGGTCAAAATGTTGATTTTTTTGTTTCCTGTGGTTTTAGAAAGAGCAATCATTTCTGTGCCTGATAATAAGTCCAGACTGTTCCTATGATTAAACAATTATTTATTGCATTTTTTTTTTGTTGTTTTAATAGATGGGGGATAGTTAAACTTCAGCAAGTTTCATGTAAAAAAAAAAAGGGGGGGGGGGGGGAGAATGAGGAGAAGAGGGGGAAAAAATGTCTACTGAAGTATAATACAGTATGTAAATATGACCAGACGTCTTAATACATTCCTATATTTAAACCATTGTACATCAATGGAAATGTCTAGCAGTTACCACTGAAAACTTAGATAGGGGCCTACAAAGTAACTGAATGGCAAATTCCATTCTTGCCAGAGACGCATCAAATTAATGTGGATCTAAAAGTCTCACTTCCTTTCTCTTCTAGCCTACATACAGTAGACAATCCAACTTTGGTGATTGTTGTGGAGAAGATAAGCATAGGAAAATGTCACCTCTATAAGCAATGGCATTGGTAATTACAAAATAGAATATCTCATCCTCTGAAACAAGAGCAACTGAATGAATGAATCAATTAATTTATAAACCAATATATCCCTAAATTCTAAAATTTGTATAGTAATATTACTGAGATATGTATGCACCATGTTCAACACATGTAATACATACAAGCGCATATAGTCACTTACAAGCACATCGATACCTTTGCACAAATCCAGATTACACCATAAAGTTCTCGCCACAACCACATCCAAAACAAACAGACAACACAATCTGATATGTTTTCACATGTTTGATTTTGTCTGCACATGTCCCAGACAGTGCCATTATAGACAAACAATTTCTACTAATAAACTATACTACAAAAAAGTTTAAAAAGAAAACAAGTGCTCGAAATGGGGATGCCTATAAATACATCACGTCATATATATATGCAAGCTGTGAGTGTGATTCAAATGTAGAAAAATATAGGTAAATGTATATCGATCAGCTGGAGGTTGATGTTATGTTATAGTGACATAATGTGCATAACCAGTGAACAGTGTACATGTATATTTTATCATTATATCGATCACAGTCATCCATTTCTCTGCATGTACCATGAAAAAGTTATTTTAACATTATGATTTTTAACAATTCAAAAATGAGCGTGGATCAGTCTAGAGATTTATTATGCATAGAAACAGATTTAAGTACAGTTAACTGTAACAGCCAAAACAGACAACCCAATGAAAAGAGCCGAAGAGAATTCAGTATGAAAAAACAAAGAATCACACACCACTAACAGGCCAGGACAGTCAGAGAGATAGGAAGAGCAGAAAACAATCAAGCAAAGGAAGACAGAGCATGCAATGTGCCTTTTCAAGATGTCTTTTTTTGACTGAAAAGATGGTATTGTTACTGAAGCTGAAATGGTTAGAGGCTGTACAGAATGAGACTATAGAAGGCAATACAACAGTACATAGCAATGCAGTAATATATAATGGTAGTTATCCAAGCAAAATCATCACAGATTTAAAATGACAGTGATTACAACGTAGATATAAATATGCAGTCCAACTGCTCCAGTTCTAAGTGTACATATGTTTAATTTTAATTCCTAGAAAACAAAAATCTTCTCAACTAGTGAAAAGCGTTTCATGATCTAGAACTTACACCACAAATTATAATCACAATATCTCAACATGTTTCACCTTAGTAACTTGTAGGATGTAAGGAAAACATTAAGATAAAGTTCATCATAAATAATGCACTTTGTGTAATTATTTAAACTGTTATATCAATAGTTCAGCAATAAAATCTGTCATTCGCCATTTTTCCACAGACATTTTGCAGAATTTTACACTGAACAATTGATATGGTTACCATGGACTAAACATACCCTGATTATAGAATGAATGACATGACATTGCCTATAATGGCTGATAGAGTGATATAAAAACAAGAAATTATGAACCATTTACCTGTCAACTCACTCACCTCGCTGAAGAAAAATGACATAATGAAAAGAATCCCATGACAAATTCACAAAGTGTTAGCTGCATGTATTAAGTACATGAACATCCTTTTATATCATCCCTCCTCAATATGAACTATGGTCATGAAAAGATATGTACAACTTAAGTAGCCCATAGTAATGAAATTATCATCATCATCAATAAATAATGAATATGTACGGTTTCCTGTCAGACCAAAAAATCCATACATACCTACACAAGGATAAACATCAAGCACACACTCTTTAACAAACATGTCTGGGATCCGAGAAAAATGCGGCCGCATTTTTACCCCCTTGCCGAACGATTGCCGCACTTTATGCCGTTTTGCCACTTTTTGGCATTTTTTGCCATTTTGGAGCATTTTTCCGCATTTTTCGGCATTTTTGTATATTTTAATTATGGAAGTGAATAGAATTCTTTGTTGATTTTGAATTTAAAAAAAAAAAAAAATTGGCAGACTTTCCTTACCTGGCACGAAAACAAATGGGGGCTCCTAGATAACTAGTAGTTTCTCTAATGCTGCAACTGCAATCGACTTCTGCAGCACTTAATAACGTCAGAACGTAAACAATCACTTGGCAGACGTCTAGCTCTACAAAAAATACACCAGAATGTCTGAGAAAGCGGTCGTGTAGCTTAATTACTAACCCTTTTATTACTTGTAATTAGACCTATGTTACTATATGCTCGCTAGTGGGCTATGCAGACGGTTAACTGAAAACATTATAAAGATCTGTTGTAATTTGAGAGTTGCAATTTTTGGCATATTTTGGCACTTTTTACCGCATTTTGGGGCTTTTTTGGCACGTTTTGCCGCATTTTTTGGCGCACTTTTTGGCTTTGAAAATGGCATTTTTCTCGGATCCCAGACATGTGTCTATTGCCCAGGGCAAATGAGTTGGAAGTCACGTTGGTTGATTTTGATCTATAGCCATTTTTAAATATTTTCCAACTAAGATTCCAAAATTATTGGTTTTTCAGGTTAAAAAAGGTTAAGTTTTCATTTTGTGACAAAAAAAAACAAAAAAAACCGATGGTGTCTGAATCCGAAAATAGCTATAAACTATAGATCTTGATCGCCCCTGAATGACTTTTGAATCATTTGCCCTGGGCGCAAGACAAGTCATATGAACAATACCAACATCAATGCAATACCCAACTACATTTTTCCCCCTCTAAGTTTTCACATGAAATAAACAACTTGTCATAACACACTTGTCATGTTCTCTGGACTGATTGTCAAGAATAAAATAAATAAAGTGCTGAAAATTAACGGTCATAATGTTTGCCTATTTCCTAACTCTCTCTGTGATACTCAATTGCTAGTGCTACTAATACTCCTTACACTATCAAACAATTGTCAGGATATTTCCAATGTTGATTAAGGTATTCCAATAACAACAGTTTTTAAAATAGTCATATATACACTGTTATGCAGACACTGAAAATTAACAAAACACACAAAGAGTCTGATGCATATGTATCGTAGCATATCAATGTGTGCTGTGCTAACGACAATGAAAACTAAAAATTTACCTCCATATATGTCATCTACGTGCATAAAACAATAAGATGATTCCTTTAAATATGAAAACTACAAGATTTCTCCCTGCTCCTGGCCCCCACCATATAATAAGTCAAAATTACGTTTACAAAAAAAAAAAAAAAAAATTCATACCAGATTTCAACATTAAATTTTTTAATATTGGTCTCAAAATTTTTCTCAGTGTCTTACTTAGACACCTTATTTGATAAAGTTTAGCCAACAAGTTCCACAAGCTTTAAGTGACTTGGTCTCTGGAACAATATTTACCACTGAATGATATCTGCTGAAGTTGCCTCATACCCAGTCACGGAATAAAACTTTACATCAGTAGTTAGGTACAAGACTGCCCCCCCCCCCCCACCAATAGAAGAAAATATCGGAAACCAGAACCTTACAGTTGCACTGAACCATTGACAAGAACATCTATCACCATCTTAGGCCCACTAAGTTATCCCTTGTCTTCTCCTGCTATTAGATATGACAAAAGACAATTCTGCAGTTTTGAAAATCTTTGTAGTCTCATGAGCTACTTCAGGATATGGTGATCCTGACAGAACTTCACTGACCACAGATGCAAAGTCAGTAGAAAAAAAGACGCTGATTCTTGACATTTCAGTATTCAACAATATGTTAATGAAGATCACTCCATGACTTGTCTGCTCATTGCAATGTGCAAAGTGCATTAAATGGCAGTGTAAGGGTGCAACAATTGTGCAATCAACTTTCACAAAATAATAAATAACATAACAATCACATAATAATGAATAAGGAAAACTTCAAAATCGACTAAATAGGTTATATTCTAAATGTAGAATAAAAACTTCACACAACTAGAAATGCCATTCTTCTGCTATTTAGTGGATAAATTTTAGTGCCAGGTGTGCAAAAATGTCATTATTTTGTGAAAAATAAGTGGACTAATCGAAATTTTTTGGTTTTGTTTTCAACTTCAGGGAGGCACTGAATCAACCTTGCACCTTCCTTCCCCCCCTCCATCCCCCTCCCCATTATGACACCCTCCCTTTAGCAAATCATGAAATGAGATCTCTGCATGTTGGAAAGCACCAAAAAAAAAAAAAAATGCAATAAACATAGAAAGAATAAAATTGGCAGTAGATAGTGCACTGTAGGAAATGGTAAATTAATAAAAAAATTATATGAATATGTTGTGTAAGTTTAGCATGAAATTCCTGCGTGTTTCCATGCTTGCTTCATCAAAGCTATTTCCACAAATATGAGAGTAAAGCAGTCCTTTTTTTTTGGTTTGAGGTGCACCCTAATCTAATGGGAGAAGAGGTAAATGTGGAATGTATCCTATCTTGCTTTTTTTTTAATTACTATGCCCGAAACAATTATGTATGTCATGCACCCAGTTAGGATGAGTCGTATATTGCTGGGTTTGAAGAGGGAAATCTGGGGTTGAATGCGATGAAGGTGGTCTCAGATCAATGTTTTTTATTGCAGAAATTGAAAGAGCGTTCATCTCCAAAAATGAATTCCTGCTCTTACATATATATTTATTACAGATAGATCACGAATGTTATGGTATTCATTTTTGCCATTTTTTCTCATAATTTGACTCAGTGCTGACAGGTCTCCTCCTGTATCTTCCATTTGCAGTATCCTGGCAACAGTCACACTGGCTCCAGACATTTTATTTCACCACACACAAGTGTAAGACATAAAGGTTTTACATGACAGTCATGACTCAATTTGGTAGAAACTTGACATATTTACTGTACAACTCGTTTTGACTGGACACGTAATTGATAGACAAGAGAAAGAATAATTTAACATAGGCAAATACATGAATGTCTACAACTATGCGTTCAACGAAATGACTATCAGCATTTTATAATCAAATCCTGTGCAGTGTGACTATATTACCATTTTGGTCTTAAAAATCACTATCGTAGATAATTTATCTTTTTAGTCTTTTTCTTTTTTTTCTGTGCAATTCAGTTTTGTAAATTTTACAGTATAACAAATGATTTACATGTATTTGTTTACATTTTTTTCCCTTCAGGATATTATTTTTAATTATCTATCCTGTATCAAGACAGACATATTCTTTAATACAATCATTATCTATAGGCAACTTGTTTTTTGATTTTCATCTCTCAAGTTTCATCCCTTTCAAGTTGAAGTACGGTATCTATTTTCAGTAGTGGTTGAGTCTAGTAAGATTATTAGAACGGAAAGAGCAAACATTATTTAATATTTGTTTGTCTCAAATGGCAAGATCCATATTTCTACTGTTAGTGAAGAAGCATAAATAAATAAAAGAAATTAATCTAATATGATATTTTCTGAAAATGTGATAACACATACAAAGAAAAAAAGAAAACCAACTTGTCAAAACTTCTGTCAAACTGCAAATTTTGCAGGGTCTCATCCAGTGAATATAAAATTAAAAAAAAAAAGGTTAAGAAAGCTAAAAAACAGGATTTCATGGTTTGTTAGACATGGTCAGCATTTATATGAATGTGTCGTTTTGATGGTATATGGGCTTCCATTTTCAATGCTTGGCAGGTGAATTAATTCAGAAAAAAGGACTCAGGTATCCATATTTTTTAGGAGTATACTTCTTCTTTCTATCAAATCTCATCAATATCATCATCTCTCATCTTCTTTTCAAAGTGCCAAGGATATATAACCTCTACCAGGAGGTTGAAAGATGTATACAGAATCTCCTCTTTAGGGAACTTCATGAAAAATTCATAAGCTCTACTACTGAGGCTCTAAATCTAAGTGCAAGCACACTGAAACTGTATTCCTATGCAACTCAAGATTCTAGCACAATGAGCTTATATTCTTGCCACATGAGGTAAGGATTGGATATCGCTGAAGTTGAGATTTTTCTTTCACAAAAGACACAAGATGTGTCAGTGGCATTAAAATCAAAACTTTAAACCGTTTTGTGAAAAAGCAGTAAGCAATAAAATCTCTTACACATGTAGTAATGATTAGTGGGATAAAATGATATATATTATGAAATATGATGGACCTAGATGCAAACATGAAACAAAGCAAGGTACCTGTGCCAGTGTTATTATGGGATAAATGTGTCTGGTACTAAAATTTCCTAAACAACTGATGAATATATTAGGGTGAAAAGAAAGAAAAAAAAACGTGTCTATGATAGTGACTCGTACTTCTCACATATTTCATCTTGGAATGTTTCAAAATTTTTCTGGTGTGTGAATAGACCTGATTATCATCATCATCTTCAACCTAAAATGAAGACAATATTTAGTAACAGTATGCACATTTCATCCTAGGAGCCTCCCTCAAAGTACCAGATACAAAGATTTTTTAATGCTCCCTACGAATGCATAACTTACATGTTCCATAGCATGGGGCTAGGATGTTAGATTCTTTTTTTTTTTTTAGTATTAAGAAAAACAAATTATGGTCTGTAGGTGGATTTATCCATAGCAATGAAAGCAATAGCTAAACAAATTCAAAATAAGTAAACAGATAAATGAATAAACAGATAAATAAATAAAAAAAAAACAGATTCATCTTCATTATGGAAATAACTGTCAAATAAATAATGAATAAAATTCCACATACTGCCATTTCTTATTAGATACAATGTTATAACTTATATATCCGCTTATGGATCAAGTTGATACCTACACATGTCCACTCTGTACCACAGCAAGCACCAGATAAATAGTCACTGCTCTCCAATATGGGCACAAGTCATTGTCTGCACTTACAAGATTTTGAGGAAATTGTACCAAAAATTGGACAAATTACATGGACACAGTGGTGAGGCTACAGAATTAATAACATTATATATATGCATTTCTGTTGGCACATTTCTCTTCAAATGCTATCATGCCCAGGAATGCACTGAAACCTCAGTAGCACTTTGACCTAAGTCTGACTTATGCTGTTATTCTTGAACAGTGACGATGTATGATTATATGATTACAGGCTTGTCTGTAGTTCGAGTTAATATCACTCCAGGCTAGTCTGAAGCCAAGCTTTTGATTTGTCACCAGGTAAGCCTGTCTGTAGGAAACTCCCAGCACATGTGTATTCCTGCACATACCTGACTCGTTGACTTGTCTTGCCGATGTTTCACACATGGGTTTTGAATTTGGGGGAGTGAGGCTTCACCGACTGCAAAGAGGCCAGGGAGGTGTGTCATATTATCATAAACCAGGGTACTTTCATAGTGATGGACAGCAAAGTTCTATAACTCTGAATCAAGAAAGTAACTCCTCAGGTCATAATTGCAGAGGTTTTCATATTTGAATTAAAGCAGCAGCAGTGAATTTAGGATCCTTTCGTATTTATTAAAAAAAAAAAAAAAACTGTTTCTGTAAATTATTCGAAATCTCCTTTCCCATTTGAAACGTAAT
>JBCAUA010101434.1:0-10246 GCA_038406235.1 Peronia verruculata
GGGTGTGTGTGTGGGGGAGGCTGGTCTTGAGAATGATTTTGTTTTACGTTTGAAGCTTTAAATTTGGACTCAGCATACTCAAATTAGAGGAAAAGTGTGAGAAAAAAATAATGTTTTTGTATCCAGTTGCCATGACAACATTGCCATGTTGGATTTTGTGTCTTAAAAAACTAGCAGAATTTTCAAAAGCTTAAGGCTCCTAAGATATTCAATATAATTGTTTGGAATTTGACACAGTGGTAACGTATTTCTGTATAAAAAAATAATATGCATTTGTTTTTTTTATTATATGATATACAATGCTGGTCATAAATTTTTGAAATATGTGGGTTGATGCAACTACATATTACTTCTCACAGCCAGTCAGAATGAGACGTATGTCGATTTTTCACCATATTTTGGTATCATGTGAAAGCTTATTTCATACCCTTTTAGGTGGTGAATAAAGTTTTGAGCTAGTTTTTGTCTAGCCAGAGGTATTGCAGTTTAAAGAGACAAGGGCCAGCAATGACCAAAATTCTAAGAAAGTTGAGTTTAAATGAATGGTCTAATGCATACATCTACACATCTACTTCTCAAATACATAATTTTGATAAATTTATCAATCTATCAATCGAGGGTAAGACCGATACTGTCTTGTTCAGAAATGAATGCACTTTCGATCTTTGCAACAGAAAAAATTTTGATGTCTGACCTCTTTCATCACATTCAAAGCATGATTTCTTGGTTTTAGCTCAGCTACTTATGTCTCCTTTCGACTGGCCGCGAGACAAATTTCTCAATCTTTGGCCAAATATCCAGTTTTACTTCAAAAACATGAGGGAAAAAAAAAGAAAAATTAATGCATATCATTGAAAAATAACCAGTGAAAAACAATAGTCAAAATTTGAAGTAAATTGGCTCAGACATTTAAGAAAATAAAATCCTCGGGAAAGAAGTGAAAAAAAGATCTACATTTTGAGAAAATCTTTTCTATACAGTCCACTGGTGATGCCGTTTTGGAGCATGAAGCAGACCAACTGATATTTTCCTCGTATCAGAAGAGGTCACAATGTCTAAAAATGGCAAAAGAAAATATGATTTTGATATTTTGATTGCAAAACTTTATTTGCTGTGGGACCCGCACCCCTCACCCCTTCCATAAAGTGCTGATAACTGCGGGAGCCTGATTCTTTGAGACTGGAAATCACATATTTTTGACTCTACAATTTCATGTAAACTATAAAAACTAATGTCATCATTTCTCAATAACATATTTGAGAGATCTCCAATTATTAACATGGGCTTAAACCGTGCCTAGAGATTACACAATTAATTGTAATTCTGGTTTGATGAGAGTCAGATTAAAAAGAAATAACAATGCCAAAACTTAAGTTTGGGATGTCAACAGATTTGTTATGACCAAGCAAATGGCTGGAAATCCCCATGAAATTTTTAGTAGGAGGGTACAAAGACACTCCAAACTGTTCACTGTCATTGACAAAGAAAAACATTTAAAAATGCACGGGACTGCTGACAGCTGTTCTGGATCTCGTGATGGAACAGTAATAAACATCAGAGAATTTTTTGTTTATAGCAAAAGGTACAAAAACTCCACTGAGGATTTCCAGATTTTTGCTTAGCTGAATATGAACTATTCACAATCACACAAGGTGATTGAGATCATTTCCTCATAATGATGGCGTGATTCTTATTTTTGAAAGAAGACATTTTCGTTTTCATTCCATTTTTTTTTTCATGTCTTCAAAGTCTAGAATCTCCTTGTGGACCAAGACTCTATTTCTTCCACGTAGCAAGTTGTCATGTGAAGGAGATATTTGTCATTTTTTGTTTACATTGTGGAACACACTGTGTAGTGAGTCATTCAGTTGTGGGCCATCAATGTGTAGTTTGTTAGTGCAACAGCAATGTGAGGCAAGAGAAGGGGATGGATTGAATGACATTTGTGACCCTCCAGCTCGAAATGAGCCAAGATATTGACTCAGTAATTTTGATGGACATTTTGGAATTTGAGTTATATGCCTGCCATAAAAGGGCTTAGTTTAACAAAAATGAGGCCAGTTGGTCAATTATTTAAAACATTATGGCTCTATAAATTTGCACATTCTAAAGTCAGTTATTTCAAGAAAAATCTTATAGAAATTCAGTCACACATTTGTCTAGTGACCATATAATTAGAATTGTTCAAATTGCATGAAAATTAGCCTTAAATCTATAATATTAACTTATCAAGCAGCACAGAAAATTTCAATAAGTTAAATGCACAGATAAAAATTCTGCACAGGAAATATTATTAGAGTAGCATGTGGCGCAATACTGAAAATGCAATAAAATTCACCAGCAACAGATATAATTGCCATGAATGGCATTCCAAAAAGAGTTCAGCCTTTGATAATAAATCATACAGACACTTCTAAAATAGTCCTGGGCATAATGTTTTATATGTTTCTCCCTTTGATTAGCCCAATAACTCGATTCATTTTGAATTCAAAAGTTTATGTTCCAATCCCTGTCCAGCCACATTCCTTCATTTACAGGAAAAGTTTTCTATTTTTACCCATTTTCTCTCCACCTCCTCACATGTGATAAACTGTTCACCTTCTATGATAATCTGTTCTTCATCACAATCAGCATCCCTTTCCTCTTTACCCTCGTGATCTTCTTCGGTAGTGACGTTAGCTCAAATTTGACCAATCAAACTGAATCTGCTTTGGCCTGTGTCTTGAAATAGGGGTGTACGTCTTGTGACTCATTTCAAGCAGGAGGATCACATTTGATATATCTTGATTTTAAAAGACCAGTCATGTTATGCTCTTGTTCACAATACAATTTTGACTCCTTGATTGCATGAAGATTCAAAATGTGATCCATGGTTTGAGATTTGGCATGACGTATTTACTACATTTCGTACCTAATTACTCAAGAGTTGATGCTTCATTTGAATACCTGACTGATGCATCGGTGGATTTAAATGTGGAAGGTTTTTTCCATCACACTTTGCTTTTGTTTTTCGTATTTTGTCAGTGTAAGAGTATACTTTATTGTACATATTTTTTTCTTATATTATTATGTTTTTCTAAGCATGTGAGCATTCCCAGTGTAATTACTTTTTTGTTCTTTCAGTGGCATAAATGTATAGATATATATCTATAGAGGGGCCAGTTTTACAGCAACTTTGTTTATTCTGTTATTTTTTAGAAAATATTTTGTATTTCTCATCATTCATTTGTCCAAGAAAAAATGTTTTGTGTTGCTTAACTATTGTTTATGAGAGGTAGGTGAAATGGTTTAAGATTTACTTTAAGATTAAGAATCATCTATTTTTTTATTTTTTTTTAATGTCTCTTACAGTTGTGAATGAGACTGCTCTCTCCATATATCTGAATGTTGTGCCAATCTGTGTGATCTAAGCTTTTAAGGAATGTGATTACCAGTACATCTATTGCGAATTCTACAACCTTGATGATGACACATATGAACAAACCATTACAATTCTGACACTCCTGTGAAAGCCAAAAACTGTACCATGACATTGTAGAATATAACAGAAACAAAGGTGAAGGTTAATAATTTTAAAAGATTATATCCATAAGCATCATATTTACTGTGGTACATATTAATGGTAGGCTATGTGCTTTAAACATTGAAAGTTTAATGTAATCTTACTCACGCAAGCAAATGTATGGAGATATTTCAGATACCAAAATGTCTTTTGGTTGAACATAAGCAATAGGTTGCATAAATATCCATAATATGTTTCTTTTTCTAAAACTTTTTCCATATTGAAACCTTTTTATTCAAATCTTATTTTGTGGAGTCGTTTTCTGATTGTTAAATGTTATGACAGATCTATCTTTGATCCCATAAGGCTGTCATGCAGTTGACACCCATGATACCTGTTAGACAATTTTAAAGTAGCGTTGGATAGATTTTGCAGACCTTGACTTTGTCTTATATGTTTGGCTGGGTGTTGTAGGCATGGGGGATTAAAACAAAACAAAACAAACAAAAAAATGTTCATCCGATTTTATTAAGTATTTGTTGGTCTTTTTGGAATCATTTGTAGCTATTGTCAAAACAAATGAGGTCTGTGTAAAATGTCATTAGCCTACTTACTGCACCAGCATTTTGTAGATTTACATCAGAATGAAAGAAGGGAAGCATTCAATTTTATTGTGTTATGGATGAGTCAATGAAATTTATATCTTCATGTTTGATGCCTAAGCTGGTCACAATGCATGTAATGAGCTGTTGATATCTATTAATACATCTATTAATAATATTTAGTTGTTTTGATTATCTTTAACGTTTTTTCTTCCTACGGTTCGTAGTTTGAATGTTGTCTTGGTTTCAGAAGTTTTTAAAGTCAAAACATTTCTTGTTAAAAAATTGTTAGTGTGATAATAAGTTGTTATTTATTTGATATATTTACATTTATCTAACTTCACATTTGGGTTGTCTTTTTCACTCTGATCCAGTAATAGAATCATTTGATTTGTTGTTAACAACTTGAGGACTAGTTGATTTTCCTTCAAGTTGAAGAATGTCATTGAATTATTTGAATAAAACAGTTTACTTTAACACTGTGTTATGGTTCTTGTTTGTGATATGTGTGTAAGAGAAGGTGCAACTGGATAAGTCATCCATAAGGAAGGATGAGTTGGACTGGATTTTGTGTTGATTTAAAATGAAGGAGAAGAAGACTGAAGGGTAATTCTGTAAAGAGATAGAACATATTGACTAATCATCTGATGAAATTGCTTCTGATGAAACTGAAAGGATATAATAATTCTTTAACATAAGTTCAATAGTTTTATAATATATATTCTTTAACAAAATTTGAATCATTTTTATTGAAATTTGACTCAGTAATTATAGAGAAAATTTTCTCTCTCTTCATAATCCCCCAAAACACACACTTGAATGATGGGTGCTCAATTTTTTTTAATGACTCTATAAATTAATCTGATAACACCTAAGACAGAGATTTGCTTGGACAATTTCTATACAGGTCTGTTTGTTTTCTTTGGTTCATAATATGCATAATTACATTTCATATGGCATAAAAAAAAATGTAGCATTCACCAGCTAAGATGCCCATCACTGCATCACACCAACTAAAATAACAAGCAGTCAATAAAAATGTTTGCTGTCAAATACGCGGACAGTACAATTAGTGGACTACCATGAGTGCAGATCAATCCGATTTTATAGGGGATTGGGGACATGGTGTGGCTCTTAGAGAGTGTTGTAAAGTGGCAAGGCTGGGTTACTTTAACCTCCATTATTCGGTGTCTTATGAGATACTCCAGGGCACAGTGGGAGGCAAACCACAGAAGAGAGAGAAAGAGAGACTAGGGGGGATGTGGTTTACATATGCCAAAGAACAGATCAGTAAGACTGTTGTCACATTGCTGTGAAAAGTAGATGACCGTGAGTAATAAAGATCCGTGACTGCACCTGTCTCTTGCATGACACCCCAGTGACATTTGTCACGGGAATAATGATGATAACAAAGGGTGTGAGATGTCCTTCCTTTATTTGTCCAAAGAGAGAGAGAGAGAGAGCATTAATATAATCAATACTTAATCTCAGAAGCTTGAAAAGATCTACATATTGAAAGACTCACTAATCACAATTTGTATTGAAATTAATTTTCAGTTAGCATACGGTGAATAAAAAAAAAAAAAACAAGCTACCCATGGCGTGTGTCCTTAGGACATAAATTTTAATCGCTTCTTTTTCAAAATGATCAGTCTTTATGTGTCATCAAAGTAATCTGGACACAGCAGCACTGCCTTCCACACTTTAAGGGTTAAATGTACATTATACTTCATTGCATTTCAGGGAATGCCTCATTTTGGGAAAACAAAGTTACAAAATTAATGGTATTACCAGGACTTCATCGTGTATGTCTTAATTTTCCTCCTCCCCCCCCCCCCCCTCTTTTCCTCTCAGGCTCAGTCTATAATGTATATATATATTTTCTCTCTGTCCCATCTATTTCTTCTCCCCCTGTCCGTCTGTCTGTTAGTCGGTGTGGTTGTCTCTCACTTTTTGTCTTACATACACTTTCTCCAAGCGCATATACAAGGGAGATAACCTCCACCTTACTTAACATACACATTTTGTTTTTCATGTTCGGGGTTGTGTGCCAATCAACAAAATCAATGACTATAATTATTCAAGTCCATGAAATTTAATGTACCAATGCCTGTGTGCCACTTTTTAATGAACTGTATAACATTTTGTGTTCTTCTTTCTTTACTTAACTGTATTTTTTATTTATCTATTTATTTTTTAGATTCTATCAATCGATTGCTTGATATCGGATTATTATTAGTGGTCAGCATCTCGAGCATTTACAATTGTTCTGTACGTGGCTTTTGTTTAAAGCATATTTCATTTTATATTGTACCACCTGAATATCAAATAAACATCTCCACCGCGTACCACTTTAATCCTGAGATTTCATAGTGATACAGTTTTTCAGAAAACACTAGCCCTAGTCTGTGCTGAATGTGTTAGCTTTTTGTATGTGTCAACGTATCCTTGACTGTGTGCTCGCAAACATTTGTGTTGCTGTTATGACTACAAAAACGAGGATTTTATAACCAATGTCTTTTCGTTTTATTTAATTATAACTGAATTTGATCGTTAGTTCGTGTTTATCTGTGGGTGCGTGCGTTCCATGTATGTGTGTGTGTGTGTGTAGAGTATGTTGGATGTTAAAGAAAAAAGTAAGGAAGTGGTTTATGGCAAGGCAGAACGGAAAACATAGTAGAATGATATCTCTATTTAAAAAGCTTGGTATCTGGCTTTAATTGATCTTTTAAACTAAAAATAGTTGCAGTAAAATATTATGTAAAAAATAATAAGATGAAATGATATAGAGAGAGGGGGGGGAGCGAGGAAGAGAGATAGAAAGGTAAGGCATCTATTCCAATTAAAAATATTATATAAGGCCTAGGCCTGTCAAGGTTTTAAAAGAGTTAACCAATTATGTCATGTGACTTGAATATAAACCTACATGTCTGTACATGTATTTTTTCTTACTGACTCACATCGGAGATTTTTTTCAAAAGGTCTGCAATCTAAGATCCCCGCCGTTACAATACTGAAGCATTGCACAGGATTATTA
Source organism: Peronia verruculata (assembly GCA_038406235.1). NCBI lineage: Eukaryota > Metazoa > Mollusca > Gastropoda > Systellommatophora > Onchidiidae > Peronia > Peronia verruculata. The sequence continues at coordinate 7,142 of JBCAUA010101434.1, forward strand.
CAGTATCTTCTTCAAAGTTCGGAAGCATTGCACAGCATTAAATCTTCTCCTACATGTAAATATATATATATATATATTGTATTTATATTACAATGTAATCAAACAAGCAAGGGAAAACAGAAAAAGGTGGGAGACTAAAGAACAAAAAAAAAAAGGCTAGAAATAAAAATAAAAAATAATACAGAAAACAATTTCCTACAGAGAAAGAAAAACGGAAAAAATAAAGAAAAAAAAATCTTCCCAAGCGGGGAATCGAACCCCGGCCGCCGCGGTGAGAGCGCGGAATCCTAACCACTAGACCACTTGGGAACTTAACTTTACGGGCAAATCATTAAATATAAACAAATTTTTGTACTGTCTTCGTCGTAATCTACTTATTTACTCACATTTTTGTTACTCAGATGTTTTTTTCATTTTATTTTTTTCTCAGGCCTTAACATGAATTTCAAAATATATTTTCATGTTTCGCTTAAATATACTTAGTGGTATCTTGCCAGTTAAAATTAATTTCTGTAGTGTAACTTCAAACGTCTGGACAACAGAACAGAATTGTACGTATAAATTGTTCCAGCCATATTTAGAAGTCTATAATTAAATGAAATGTTTGCTCCCTGTCTTTAGTAAATAATTAGTTCCATATCATTTTTCAAACATAGTGTTAAATAACTAGTACCAGTACATGTATAAGATTGTTCAGTCTACATGCAAATGGCTAAAGAAGTTGGCATATAACCTTTGACCACACAAGGTCAAAGGTTATTATATTAGAACTGGGCGATTATTTATTAATCAGAGGTGATGAGTACCGCCCACTTCGTCTGACTTCTAGCCTGTAAACCTTGACATGCACCGGTTATGTAAAAGTTACGTACTCAGGTGACAAGATTACAAGAAATGATATATGGCATCGGGTATTAACCAAGGTCGTTAAATAAACCATATCGTTTAACGATAGGCCTAGCCAGTGAGTTATGGTTTTTATAAGTTTTTCAACCTCCTGTAGTGGTGGTTATCTCAGCTGTCCACAACCGTGGTCAAAAAAATAACATAACGCTGTTGTGTTATGTGGATTAAAAAACATTTTTTTTTTAAAAATTGTGTGATAAACACAGTGATAGAGCCAGTGAGTCATGCCTATTCCTTTATTTATTCTCTCTAAGCTTGTCACTCTTCATCGAGATAAAGAAAGTAGATGTGGTGTCTATTCATAGCATGTCTATAGGTGCATCAAACTATAGGCTACTATAAATATCTATTTCTTAGGGCTACAGGGTGAGTGGAAGATCTTTTTGCAGATTATCTACCCCCCTCCAACCACCCCCCCCCACCAAAAAAAAAAAAAAAGAGATGTGAGGGAGACCAGCCCTATTACTTCCCTTTGCCAGACAAAAGAGGTGTTTGCTAAATAATAATAATAATAATAAAGATAAAATTTTAACAATAGGAAGCAAACATTCTCTTTACATCACAATTTTTCTGGTTTTTTTCAAGGCGTATGTTTCAAGAAAATGGTGCAAAAGTTACTTTTTGTCCTCTTTCAACTGCTTTTTCAATCCCTCTCTTGTCTGGTAAAGGGAAGTAACAGGACCGAGTACAATGATCGCACAAAAAGAATTTGTTCTCTCGTGACAAAAGAAAACAAAATAAAATGAAGAAAAGGTGACCAAAAATATTTTCTTTGAAGACCTAAACCAAATGCACATTCTTGGGAATGATGTGTCACTCCGACATTTTTTTAACACTAAAAAGAAAACGGGATCATATTTGTCCTTGTTGAACTGTATTTAAATCTGTCAATTTTGTTTTCTTCCTTTGTCACATGGGTAGCTAAAGTGATCACATAACCCAATAGTGTTATGTTATTTTTTTTACCACAGTTGTGAACAGCTGAGATAACCACCATTACAGGAGGTTGAAAAGCTTATAAAAACCATATTCTTCCTTTGTAAACGTCTCCACAGTATCATTTCATTTCTTTTACAGTCGCATATTTACAAGTCAAATGAGTTGAATTTCTTTTAAATTAATCACCCATGTTTTATTTTCTTCCCTCTCACTCCACTGCCTTCCTTCTTTTAACTGATTCCCTAATTAACATCAGACATGTGTGGTAAATTTCAGTAGGCTTCCTGCAGTCCCCTTGTATGAACGGTTACCGTTTATTTACTTTTTCATCTGGTAGGTTATGTCATTTAATGATTCACACTACTAGTGTTATTTGGAATGCTTCAAGTTTTAAAGAGCTTTAAATTTATTTAGTCTGTCACTCACAATCAAAATTTATAGTTCTACATTTCCTATCCACCCTGTATTTCTATTTACAGACAAACAGTCAGTGGGTCCAAGAGCTCAGCTCAGTCCATCAGGTGTGTGGGCTCGCAGTAGGGTGCGCCGGGTCTGCTTCCTCTCCGTACATTTGCACAACTGCACTCTGTGGGCGATACCGATTCAGGAAAGAAAATTTCCGGAGGAGTCGAACAGGTCCGATTACTCTTACCAAGTTCAGCATTGATGCTGACCCTGACACAACTGCTAGGTCTCGATCTACCTCGTCTGCTAGGAAGGAAATCCATACCTCTGAAAGCTTTATTGTAAATCATACAGGTAAATATTGAAACATAACATATCTGCATCTTTTCTCCAAGGCGAAAACGTCACATTTTTAATGTAGGCCTTTAATTAACAAGAAACAGACACATTATTTTGGTACGCCACTGTGCACTCCAATGTCAAAGTCATCTAGATCTAGATCTAAATATCTAGATCTAGATCTAGACTAGATCTATACTAGATCTGTACTATATCTAGATCTAGATCTAGATCTAAATCTCCTAGATATCTAGACTCCAGATCTAGATAGAATCTAATCTAGAATAGATCTATCAGATCTTCACAGAATCAACCTTTTCTGACTGCTGCTTGCAAGGCTGAACTGAAGTTCTTGATTTAGGTCTATGACTACCCTGGATCGGCGCTTTTTCGTTTGTTCCCACCCCGACTTTTATATAGGCCTAATACCAAATAATAAAACAACCCCGCTGGCTTAACCTGCTGGGACCCTTGACCAGCGCAAGTCCACCCTAATGCTAACATGTAGGTCAGACG
>JBCAUA010101445.1:0-10245 GCA_038406235.1 Peronia verruculata
TTTGCCTTCTCCAGTTTTACCAACCACTAGGAAACGGAAGTAGTTGTCATCCTTATGTGTTGGCAGTACCATCGTTTCCCTGGTAAGAAAAAATGAGAATCAATATTACAATTTCCTACTAAATGGACCCTATGACTTTCCCTGGAGAAACAAGTGAATGTTTGGTTGTCACTGTAGTCACAGATTTCAAAGTAAACAAAGACAATTTCAGAGGAAGAAATGCATGACCATTTATGATAGTGATCATACAATCAGGATTGTTAATATTTTATGGTAGACAAGATTCGTATGTTTCATTATGTTAAGAAAAGTTATGAAAACAAACAAACAAAAAACAAACAAACAAAACAACCCTCAACTTTGAAATCAAAATTGATATATATTTTCCTCCGCTAGTTCTAAGATATCACGTGATGAATTGGTAGAACATTGTCATGTCAACTGTTTCAATGTTTTTGTCTTCCGTTCTCTTCTTTCTTTCCCGGCACCCCGTGTGGCCACCACTGTCAGCAATATGTGTCTTGCGTTGTCCAGATTTTGCAAACATTGACAACATTGACAGGTCAAATTGAAAGATTTAGAGCCATGCGCTTTCTTACGACACTTACTTTAGCCCGTTTCTCGCACGAGGAACTGATAGAAACTTCCGTTGATCAGTGACTTTCTAACAATTCTTTGAAATGGCTTACACGTACTTCATGAGCAGGAACAAACTTACCGTACTTGTTTCTAATCTGGAGCGGAGATCCTACAATTCATCGTTTCTTTGTGTTATTTCTCATAAAACCAATGACATCGCTGCCCAGACTACATGCTCATCAGGACTTTTGACGTCAAGTCTCAGTGATTACAATCTTATAAATTGTGTGATCATCGTGTTTACACTTGGGATCTTTTCATTGAAACTATAAACCTGTTTGCTGGCAGCGTCCACTTTTGAAAGAAATACACTTTGAGCCATAAACATTTTAATAAAAAAAGTAGATTTTTTTATTTTTTATTTTTTTTTATAACCGATCACAGAGATCTGAATTTGCTGAAGATATTCAGCCCTTAGGTGATTTGCTTGCCAAAGTTACCTCCCCTTTCCTGATGGCATCTCAGGTGTGACCAGGGATGACATGTCTGTCATCAATTTTCAAATACAGGTAAGAGCCATTATGTTCATATTTTTTTTTCTACTTTGTTCTCTTTAATTTTATATCTTTCAAAATATTTCTAAATGTATTTTCGTTCTATATGCGCCTTTCAACCTCCTAGTGGAGGTTATCTTGATTCTAAATGTAGAACTGATATTTCTCATTGCTAGTTGACCACGAAAAAATGTCCCAACAATGGGTCACTGCTCACCAGAGGTCACTTTTCACCTGTACCAGCAAGATTTATTTTGTTTGCTCGTTCTCCAACTTTTTTTTTTTTTCGGACGACGTTGGTAGTGATGGGATCTCAAGGAATTAAACGTTCCTGAATATCTAAGTGACCTCCTTTGTCCTCTTTTTGCTATATCATATGTACATAGATTTAGTGGATATGGCTCTAGATTCCATATTAACTTATAAAATGGGTTCCGTAAATACCAATACACAATTTCATTCAGTTCTATCGTTATTCCATGGAATATTGAGTGAAATGAAATAGAATGAAGCAAATGTTTTATTCGTTCAGCTTTTCTCCCCCGGCCCGTCTTTCCTTCCAAGAAATGTTAGTAAATTAATACAGTCACTGATGCGGTACATACTTGTTCTTTTCTGTGATTTTTTTGTGCTACTTTATAATTTAAATTGACGTTATGATTTCTCGCAAAAAATTTATATGCAAAAAAGAAAGTGTTATTTATTTCTTGAGAGTAAGATGGTAACTGATCGTGTGTACTAGTGTTCTGTAAAAAAAAAAAAAAAGTAAGAAAGGAATAACAACAACAACAACAATAACAACAACACCATGACCCCAATTGTGGGCAGATTTCCACTTCGCAGACACATTTTTTGCTGTTTCTCATGAAGTGTACAATTGAATTTCGTAGTAACTCATCTGACAGCAGGTGATATATCCCAATGCACGTGAAACAAAACAAAGCAAAACAGAAAACAACAACAACAACAAACAAACAAACAAATAAAATAATGTTTTAAAAAGAGAGAGAGAGAAATGTCGCCGACAACAATAACAAGGACCATGATGACGACAAATAAACACACCAAACAATAAACAACAATAAGAACAACAAACAAAGCGAAGACATGTGTGTCTGTCCTGTAGACATTTTAAACAAGTTGGCTTGCTGCTGAAACATTGTTCCAATTCATGGAATATATTATGAGCCTGATAGATTAGCTAGCAAAAATGTCACCCTAAACGTCGCAGTTGCTTAGGTGGAGTGAGATAATACATATGTTACATGTAATGTGTGGAAATTTTGCACATAAAAATGAATTGTCCCCATAATTTTCTGCCTGATGCTGAATCCAGCACATTTCCAGTGCAGAGGAGTACCACTGTCGTCATATCTGTAAAAGAAAAGAGAACACGTGCCCACTTACTTGTGTTGTGCAACCTTGACCCACAACTCCTCAAGTTTTGCAGTCATATAGCCCTCCTCTTTGGAGATCTTCGCAACGATGTCCATCAGTAGGCCCGTATCTTTGTCTTCGTCCACTACTTGCTAGCGACATTCTTGTAATTTGGCCACGTTTTTTTCAAGTTCCTGGACACCTGTGGGTTGGGCTGGAATATTGTCAAATTCCTTCCTGATATGCTTCAACAGTTTCTCAGTTTCCTCTGCGATGAGTGGCTTTCCTATTTTCAAAATGATCGCCTCTCGTGATCTCTGGAATCTCTTGAAGTTTTCAGATGTGTAACGACGTGAGCGTTTCATTTCGAGGACCATGTCTAGAAGACACCTCACCTGGTTTTTGCGGATTGTTTTATCTTTCATCCTGTTGTCAAAGCACGCCAGACGATCACTGCATTTGTTTAAAATCTCCTGCAATATACCACCTTCTCTTCTCATGTAGTTTTCAAGTTGGACATTTCCATTCTCTTCTGGATCATAATTATCGGCATAGGTAATGGTCAATATCCCGTACTGCTTGATACATTCTTCACCAAAGACAACATCGAGCATTTTACTGACTCTGTCATCTTCTTCAGTCAACATTTTACCGTAAGGAATGACGATAAGAATGGCATCAAAACCGTCTGACCTGTTGGTCAAAACGCTTTCTGCCTGACCAATGACTTGTTCTAAACTGTCCTGAGTGGTAATCTCAATGTCCGGTAGACCTGGACTGTCCAACACCATCACAGCTTGACCTGGAACTGTGGCCACAGCCCATTGACAATTCTTGGTAAGACCCGAGCTATTTCTCCCAGTTTGAAATCTCCTGTGGCCCAAGATACTGTTGGCTGTAGAACTTTTGCCATATCCAATTTTCCCAATCAAGAGAAAGGTCAGAGAGTCCTGGTCCTCTGGTTCTGAATCGCTCATTCTGAGGAGTAAAAGTTACTCTGCATTAAGATTAAAACGGTTTAACAGATTGGCAAAATTATGCGGACAAAACTACCTGATCCCAATAATTTTTCTTCTGTGTCACTAAGAAATGATCAATCCATCCCACACTAAGATACATCTGACCTACAGTTGCGAGGAGTTACGAAGTAAACAAATGTGAAGTTAAACGGCTTAGACCTAAAGAAACTGCGATGACCGCATTATGGCTCTTCTGTAGCTTACAACGTGTTCGACTTTTTTCATTGGTAGGACCATGGGGGATTTTACTTCGAACCTACTTTCTTTTTATCTTTATACTTTGTCGAATTTCATCCAGATACTTTTGGACAGGGAGAGGTGCAGGAATTCAGTGCATGGATGTGCTTTCAAAACTTTTAAAAATAAAGAAAAAATCAACCACCACACCAAAACAAATGCCGGAAATCGTGCGACATTGCCACACATAGCGCAGTTTATACAGTAAGTGATATCACACGATGCCACGATGATTGCTATTCTGCTGTCACCGCTACGGGCGAGCTTGACAGACAAGAAAGGGTTATATACACATGTACTTATAGTTTCGGTGTTGCTATCTTAATAGTGGTTGTCAAATGGCACAAAAAGTTATTTATCTTCTAGGGTTCAGGTTGTAGGCTAAATGGAAGGCCGCAGGCTTGTTTGATGCAAGCCTTCTGTTTGGAATTGATGTAAAAAGGGCCACTCAGCCAACTTTCCGAGGGGGGGGGGTTGGTCTCTATCTCAGCCGTCTTCCTGGTTGATAAGTCGCGCCTTAACTTATATTTATGTTAGACGCTATCTATCGATCTGCGCGTAACGCGTTCTGTGGATCGATGGAACGCGCAACAATCCATTGATTTGTTCATTTTGCCTAGCCCCATCGATCGCGTGCAACAAGACGGTTACTGCATAGCTAGTTCTGGCATTCACTGCATGTGTCTAAGAAAGTCTCTTCATACAAAAAAGAGTTATTCTGGCTTGATAGGTAATATCGAAAGTATTTAATATGCAAGCCTGGTGGATCATTAGTTAGAATATGTAATTAGAATATGTAGTCCTCTTTGGAATCGCAGAAAGATTTACTTCTAAGACAGAAATGTGGCTTGTTCTCATTACTTAAATGAAAATATGGACAGAATTTATAACAGCTTCTCTGTGAAGGTTGAGGCGGGATATCAAATAATTAAAATTAAATGAAATATAAAAATACAGAATCACAGGCTAACTGTCGTGAACAAGAACACAAAGCTGACACAAAATTCAATATTGCTATGTGATTGTTGTTCGGCGTTCGAGTTAGGCATTGTTACATTGTCAGCCCATTGTTACATTGTCAGCCCATTGTTACATTGTCAGCCCATTTTTACATTGTCAGCCCATTGTTACATTGTCAGCCCATTGTTACATTGTCAGCCCATTGTTACATTGTCAGCCCATTGTTACATTGTCAGCCCATTCCTCCTTCTTCTTGACATTGAAGAGAAAGGAATGCAACTAAAATGAACATCCCATATGCCATCACCACTAAATGTTTTAAGACGCCACACATCTTTTTTTCTTCTTCCTTTCTAACCGAGGACGGACTCGACAATAAAAGTAAAGAAAGGCAATAATCAATGAACCGTCATGCCATACAGTTTTAGAAATTAACGGCAATGAGCAGGTTAAATATAAAATATCAGTGACTGTCACGGAAGCCTAGAACACATTAATCGTTGTTTTGCTATTATTTAGTACACTGAAGGGCAACTTCAGGACTTAACATTTATCTGCTTACCTGCCAGACGGTGAAGTTTCCGAGGTAACCAAAATGTTGTCAAACGGTAACAGAACGAGGAAGAATCTCGCCTGTCTTTGGTCAGATCTTTACAGTTCTGCACACGCCCCTATGTAGGGCCTACGGTTCTTGATGTCACCTGGTTCTTGACGTCATATCATAGCCATCTGTGATTGGTGGGGGGAGACAAGCTCATAACACTTCTGCTTCTTCCGACTGTCCCAAACACAACCATGCTATATTTAGCTCACTGTTACTCATCCCCGCTATGCAGAAATAATAATAAATCTGCTATGTAGTATAATAATATTAAAATATTATTAATAAAATAAATATACAACAAAAATAATATGTCACTGAGTAATAATGTCCAAAGTTATTGAAAAAGTATCACAAGTTCTCAGGAAGTAACTTATGGTAAAAAAAAACAAAAAACGCTAGATTGTGGTGTGACGTTCCCCTAAGTTGGCAATGCTCGCTAGAATGTTTGACATCAGATTTACTCAGAACAGCTGCTACTTTTCATATCTTCTCCCTGGTTTATCAGCTGGTGATATCAGCGACTGTAAGTGTCCACTAGCCTTTGTCATCACTTGCATACCGGGCTAAAACGTGACATCATGTCATAGTTTGCAACTGACAAAACCAAGCCATGTCCACTGAGTCAGTAAGAGTCCAGCCTAGTGACCTGATAAGGAGTCCTTATTGCCCATTTTACAGTACAAAATCATAGTCATAATTGAATTAGAATGATAAGGAACCAATGTATGGGTAGACTGTTTTAGCGTATGTGTGTGTGTGTGTGCATGATTGTAGACCCGCAAAATGTGCATAGCTATTCCAGTGGGTGACTGTGTAGGGGGGGGGGGGTAAGGTGGGGAAGAGAGAAAAAAAAAGGGGGGGGGGGTTCGAAGGCGAGAAGTTCGCCCTCTCTCTCTCTCTCTCTCTCTCTCTTTCTCGCTCTCGAACACGCTCAGAAGCAACAGGCACAACCCACACTGGTCATACGCAGATGCATATAAAAACACTGGGCAACAAAGATTTTGTCGCCATGGGCAACCGGTATGTTTGTTTTATGCTTTCTGATACTCTGTCACATTTTTTAGCTATTGGCCATGCAATGACTCAAAAACGATTGTTGTGCAATACTGGATACTCATTTTGTCCAGCAATATCTCCAACTGTAAAATGAACATAGGAATGATGCAGTTATTAAAACAGAGGTATGACATGATGCTGTAAACTACTGTAGGCCTGAGAATCATGCTCATTGATGCAGTTAAGCTGATGCATGCTGGTGTATTGCAATATTCCAATATAATGGTCTTACTACTTTATATTTGCCACATTGTGGTTAAGAGATATCGGCTCTCAAAGCTCTACTTCACTATAATGTTGTTTACTCTTTGATAAGACAAGGCTCATTGGATTGAGCGGCTGTGTAAATAATCCTGACAGTTCTTATGGTGTATGTGGCAGATTTACTCCACAAGATCCGTGCAAAAAGCTGACAAGTAAAGTGAAACTTGGATAAAGACATTACTATTCTTTTTTTTAACTTTTTCATGAGCTTGGGCATGATCATGTCCCAAATGAATGGTGACTTTTTATAGATTCAAGCATGGTACGTTTAAAAGCTGTTCTGTTACACAATGGCAATGCTAGGTCTTCTGTGCCATTGGTGCATGAAGTGGATTATAGGAAACATGAAGAGTGTGCCAAAACGCAAAACAGAACCAGAACATTTATGGTGATCTCAAAACAAAATCTCTAGTTCTTGGACCGCAGATTAGATATACCAAAACATAATGTGTTTTCCTTGTGCTTTTGGAGTAGTCATGATAATACCAATCATTACATCAGTAAACACTGGCTAGTAGGGAGTGATAATGTGATAGGCAAGTGAAATGTTCAGCATATACGCCTCTAGTATATCCACACAAATCGTTTCTGGCCCCGCTTCACATAAAACTGAGACTAATAAAGATTTTCATATTATGGACAGAAGCGGAGATGGCTCAGGGAGAAATTTGGATGCTACAGAAGTTACGTAAACTGAAAGAAGGTATTTTTGTGGATTCTGAAGTTCGTGAATTGTTGGTTGATGACTCATTCAAGGACAACCAAATCCACTTGAGCATGCATCCTGGGAAGCATTCTGTTTGCCTGTGGAGGATTTGTGAGAAATTACAGAGTGGACAACTCTTCTGACTTGGTGAGAAACCTGCTGAAAACCTACTGTCAGTTGGGAGCTCTAATGTCCTTTAAGCTGCACTTTCTGCTCTCGCGTCTTGTCTTTTTTCCATCTTCTCTTGGAACCGTCAGTGAATGAACATGATGAAAGGTTTCATCAAGATATAAAGGTGACGCAAAACAGATATGAGGGCACGTTTAACCCCAATATGATGGGGAATTAGTGTTGGTTTCTTCAACGCGAACGACATTCGACACACGCGAAAGTGCAAGAGCCTCAAGCACTTCTGATTTATTCAGTCGATGCTGCTAATGTGCAAGTTCTAAAATTGTTTGGATCTATGGATTCTTTTATCAATTTTTTAGCACTTTGAAATGTATCTGTGGTTCATTTTTATTGTCAGCGATATTCCTATGTCTAATGTTACTAAATGAAAATGGGAACCATAAATATCATATTTGTTTATAAACCTGGCGTGGTGGCTAAAGTCTGACTTCACATCTGAAATCAGACCCAAAATTACCTAAGAACACATAATGTTTTCCAAGCGGCAGACAAAAAGTTGAAATTTGTTGGCCAGTGTAATCGACAGACGCCGTCATCACCATCAAAAGAAGGTTAAGCACCCAGAACAGTGCATCCCCCCCCCCCAAAAAAAAGAACAGAGATCTATGTTGTTCACAGCGAGAGGCGCATAGCCCAAGCACTCATAGTGTGAATCGAGTCCCTGGTCTGTGGGCCATACTATTATGTTAGCATTAGGGTCTGGTTTTGCGTAGATAATGCCCACATGTGTTCTAAATCTAGTTAAAAACACACCTGCACATGCAACAAGATTTCTAGGACAGCCGTTATAATTTAATAATTTGGTCGTTTTCTAACACTTATCTAATGTTGTGTCATTAAAAACAACAAAACTGATATTCAAAAAACAAACAAACAAACAAACATGCAAACAAACAAAAATGCATTGTCTTTCAAATATTTACAGCTTCAAATTTCTTCATAGTATAGAGGAGCACATCCTTCGTTTGTCGCTTAAAGCCTCCCGGTACACGTCTTGTATTGCTTATACCGAGTAAAAAAAAAAAAAAATGCATCAAAGACATATATAACGAGGTCAGTTTCCTTTGCCATGAGCACATTCATTGAGCGTTTAGGTGGTTATAATAGTAAGCTTAAGGTTAGTCGGAACAGTAGATAATTTTTTTTTCTTTCCGACCTTTCTTCCTTTTTTCTTCCTTCCTTCATCCTTATTTTTTTCCATCCTTCTGCCCTTCTTCTTCCTTCATTTCCTTCTTTCTTCCCTTCTTTCCGTCCTTCCTTCTTTCCATCTTTCCATCTCTCCTTCCTTCTTTCCTTTCTTCTTTCCTTCCTGCCTTTCTCCCTGCCTTCTCTTCCCCCTTCCTTCCTTTCACTCCTCCTTCATGCATTCATTTCTCTCTCTATTTTTTATGTTTCGTTCCTTCATTCTTGTGTTCACGTATTCTTTCTATAATTTTTCATTCATTCATTCAATCATTCATTCATTCATTCATTCATCGTCTGATCTTCTCCCCTCAACCCCCTCCCCCCATTCTCACTCTTTCTCTTCCTTTTAGTGACCGTCATGTGCATGGTTTTTGTATACGTGTATGTGCAGTTATCTACTTATAAACACTGTAACTGTGTCGTTCAGTTGTCTCTTTCTCTCTCTCTTTCCTTTTCTCTCACTCTTTCTCTCTCCCTTTCCTTTTCGCTCACTCGCCCTGTCTCTCTTATTCTCTCTTTCTCTCTCTTTTCTTTTCTCTCAATCTCTCTCTCCTTTTTCTCTTCGCCCACTATATCTCATTGTCTCTCTCACTCTCTCTCTCTCTCTTCCAGTATTCTCATCAGCCATCATTGCCTATTCTAACCTGTTCCAAACACTTGGACTGATCCAAACTTGACACATTTCCTCCACCATCTTACTTTGGAACCTTACAGAGAACCGAATGTATTTCACACCAGGACATACGCTTGTGTCCGCCGTGCACATCAATGGCCGCTGCCTTGGAATGACAGGGTCGCAAGTCCATTCTTTTACAAAATGTAGTTAATCATGTTACCTAACATTTGGCAGTGTGTTTTTTTCTCCTATATGAGTCTTAAGTATGTACGACTCCTCCAAATTTCGGCTGTTATAAAGAGATGAATTTAGTGTTATATGTAAAATTATTATGGCATGCCCAAACTTTGGAGACCATTTTCTCAAAACTTGGTTGACTGGACGTACGACTCTGTCATTCCAAGGCAGCACAACGTTAGTTCTTACTCATGGAGGTCCCAGTGCTCACACTGTGTAACGTCCCGGGCCTGTCACTCATGTTATCTGGGATCTAGGCCGTTATCACAGACATTGACTTAAGATATGTTGAACGATGGAATAAGGCTGCTTTGTTCCGAGAGCTCTCCACCACATTGATAGCTGCAGTGGCTTACTGGTCAGTGAGTGGACATTAGCTGTCCATCTTTTGTTATGGAAGACATACACACTGTGTTGGTCCAGAGGTTCGTTAAGAGAAAATCAATATGCACTTCAAGTACACCAAGATTAGTATATAGATATAGAGTACAGAAATAAAAGGATAAAAAGGGACGAAAATGGAAGTGGAAAATAAAGTAGATCTACAATTGTGAATAGAATAAACTTTATTTTTATTTATTTAATTTTATCTATCTATCTATCTATCTATCTATCTATCTATCTATCTATCTATCTATCTATCTATCTATCTATCTATC
>JBCAUA010101455.1:0-10244 GCA_038406235.1 Peronia verruculata
GAAATTGGAAAACCCAGGTGTTGCCCCCTCCCCCCCCCCCCCACACACACACACAATACACTTGTACCACAATACCAGACAGAGATGTCACCAGTAAACGTATTTAACCGTGTAGTGTAGCTATCATCCTGCTGATACACTTTGAAATTCCAACATAAATAAGCAAATAACGTCAGTCCAACAAGAAACTGTCTCAAACTTTGATATGAGAAGGTCAGACAGTGAATACCTACCTCCCGGTATCCTGGCTGTGTCTGGCTTGATGGTCAAGCCAGAAGGCAAATCTATGGCGTTGCTGTCCGTCACAGAGGGTGGTCTGGTGCCGCTGACCGCTTGACCAGAGCCAGGAAGTGTGTGGGCGGTTGTATTGGACAATGGCGACTTCGGACCCAGGTGGTATGTCGTTGGTGCAGAAGTCGTCGATGTTGTTATTGTTGTTAAGGCTGCTGAAGATGGTGCTCTGGCAGCAGCGGTTGTCTTGTCTGTGGTTGTCGTGGGAGAAGAGTTGGTCAAATTTGGTGCTGTTCCAGACATAGTAGAGGGTGGGATAGGTGATCGTGTTGTTGTGGTCGCAGGGGCTATTGGAGATGGTGCCTCAGTTGGGACTGATGTCAGTGACGTTGTATTTGGCGCTGAGGACGTTGCTTCCCCTGGCCCTGGTCTAGGTCGTGTTGGTCTAGCCTTCCCAGACATGAAGGTCACGGTTCTCGTGTTTGGTGACGAAGGGGCTGCAGATGCCACAAACCTGTCTGAGGTATTTGTGCCAAAAATGTTGGGAATCCCTTGTGGGGTATGTACAGTGGTTTCTGGTATCGGTCTTGGTGTGGTGGTGGTGACAGTCGGGGGTGTAGTGGTCGTAATTCCAGAAGGAAGTGCTGACGTCAGAGTGACAGAAGGTGATTGTATGTCATGAGATGACGAATTCTGATGGCTGTTTGTTAATGTGACGTTCTGATGGGTTATTTCTTGTGAGGAATGTTCGTCACTTCCTGGAGTTGTGATTCCGTTATTGCTCTGTGTGGCGGTTTTAATAGGGATTTCAATTTGAGCCACTGTGGGTTTGGTTGTTGTTGTTGGGGTATCGGAGGAGCCAGTAGGAGATGTAGTGACTGTGAGGTGGACAGCCCTCAATGTCATGGTCGGAGATGGCGGTGGTGTACCCAGCCACGGTCTCTGATCAATCGAGCTAGAAAACTCACCCCCCAGGCTAGGGGTAACAATACATCTACTAATGTCCACCCCAGTGCTACCGCATGACGCGGATGTCAAACCACTATGTGGATACTGCAATAAATCTGTCGCTCGGGGTCTCTGAATTTGCACGCCAGAAGACAGGAGTGAGTCGGATGAGCTTACAAGCTGAATGTGAGTAGAAAGTGTCTCAGAATATCCAGACGACTGAGTAGGATGTAGGTCAAAATCGTTCGTCCTTTCTGAGGTCACTTGTCCAGCCGAAGGGCCAGGCTCCTCCAGGATGCTGGAAGTGGGCAGTTCACCTCCACTTAGAGCCGGATTAGGCTTCACTGTACTGAAAGTATCACCATTATCTGGAACTATCTGCTGGTCAGTAGGACTACTTGAATTCCTTCCAGAATTCTCTACTGTTTGCTCTGTGTTGGATCCACTGTCATTAGAGCCGGTGTTATCACCCGGAGTGACGTCAACATTCCTGTTCTGGCCATTATTGTCGTGACTCACAGAACGGCTATTGTTCTCATGTCCATCGGATCCGACTGTTAGAGAGACATCTCCAGATGGGGGGATAGCCTCGCTAGGCTGCCTAGAGTCAAGGTCGGTAGGATGAGTTAGGTCAGTACCCGTGCCTGGGCCAGTGCCAGCAAGTGGCGAGTCATCTGATATCAGTTGGTCGGTCTGCGTGTCCCCATTATTGGTTTCTGTCGTTCCTCCGACATTGTTGTTATCCGGACTTAGTAGCCCAGAATTGGTCAGAGGTAAGTGATCTCTCTCCGGTAGAAGTTGAGACGATTGAAATGTGTCCCTGTCAGCGCTATGGCCAAATGGAAAATCTGGGTCACGGACTATGTCAGTGGTGGACGGCGCAGTGTCCGGCAAGACGTTTGGTCCACTGGAACTTTGTCCATTTTGTCCTAGAGCACCTTGGTCAGGGCTTTGTCCATAATGTCCTAGTGGACCTTGGTCAAGACTTTGTCCATTCTGTCCTAGTGGACCTTGATCAAGACTTTGTCCATTCTGTCCTAGTGGACCTTGGTCAAGACTTTGTCCATTCTGTCCTAGTGGACCTTGGTCAAGACTTTGTCCATTCTGTCCTAATGGACCTTGGTCAAGACTTTGTCCATTCTGTCCTAGAGGACCTTGGTCAGGATTTTGTCCATTATATCCTAGTGTGCCTTGGTCAGGACTTTGTCCATTATGTCCTAAAGGACCTTGACCAGGACTTTGTCCATTATGTCCTAGAGAACCTTGGTCAGGACTTTGTCCATTTTGTCCTTGAGGAACTTGGTTAGGGCTTTGTCCATTCTGTCCTAGAGGACCTTGGTCAGGACTTTGTCCATTATGTCCTGATGGGTATTGGTTAAGATTTTGTCCACGTTGTCCTCCAGGGCTTTGATCAATGGTTTCTTCATGTCCACCATTGAGATCAGCCTGGTCTATAGACGCCTGTACGAGGCTGTCGTTTTCAGCCTGGTCCGCCTCCCCGGGACGGTCGACGTTACTCTCCACAGAGATGGCATTCTGATGGCCCTCGCTACTGGGCGCAGTTGAGCTCTCCTGAACGTTTCGTCTGACAACTTGCAGGCCGTGACTTTCCTGGCTTGAGTTGGTCTCTGAGTCACTGATTTGTTCGGTGGAAAGTCTCGGTATATCTGGGTCAGCTACCTGGGCATTGTCTGAGGTCGGCCTGCCCCGCACACACTCATAGCAACACAGCAAGCAGAGAACTGGCGGTAGAGAAAAAAGAACGTTAACATTCAAGCTTCTTATTAAACTTGATGGATAGTAGGCATAGATGTTTATTGCAATTTATGTCACCAAAGCGGTAGAAATGAGATGTCTTAGAAGTGTACTCGGCATCTCATGTACGGAACACATCACAAATGAAGCAGGGCGTGCAACCATGGTCAAGCACATGAAAGATTTCGAAGAGCTGCTAACCACCGTCAAGAAAAGAAAACGTCAATGGTTTGGTCATGTGACAAGAGCCAGTGACCTATCAAAGACCATCGTCTTGGGTACAGTTCAGGGTGGAAGAAGAAGAGGCAGGTAGAGAAAGAAATGGACGGACAACATTGCCGAGTGGACAAGGAAGAACTTTACCATGCCCCAAGCCCTTGCCCATGACTTCAGCATTGCAGCGGCCCCACGATCCCGGAAAGGGTTAAGGGACTCGCGAACCGTGACTGTCATTGGATATCTGGGCAGAGTTCACCGATGTTCGACTCTGACATCATCGCGAAGAAGGCCGCAATACAAAAAGATCGGATCTGAAATTGTAGTTAATGAATCAAGCTTGGAGACTGTGAAGGCCTTCAGATACTCGGCTTCATCATACAAACTGGAATATTCTCAAAGATCTGGGCGTTTGTTGTATGTAGAACTAATCGTGAGCGTTGCGGAAATTCATTCTGCCACCAGGGGTATGCTTATCAAACTGAGACAATGTTCCTTGTATCTGCCTAGTTCTAACGCTGTGAGTGATAGTTTTGTCTGCCTGTAATGTGAATCTCTCTTTTAATACGATAGCATCTCATCATTTGCACCTAACTCAAACTCACACAGGAGTTACTGTCACTCTAAGCAACTTGTAAATGTAGTTTTCTTGAAGATCGATACACTTTTACCAGTGCTGAGCCAGAGAGAAGATACACTCCCTGAAGAAATATGCGTCAAGCAACGAGACCTAATCTCGTATCTCTTCAGTGAGGTTGTCATCGCAATCAAATTTTGCTCCTCCATTATGGCGCTTCAGGGGTCCCAACAGATGACAGTCTGATGGAGCCATGTCGAGACTATGGGGTGGGTGTGGTAAAATCTCCCATGTATAGTGATGGTGCCAGTCTCTTATCAATTTGGCACTGTGGGATGTAGTGTTGTCATGCCCATGTTCAGTGATCGCTGTCTCTTTCGGCGCAGAGCTTTTCTCAATCAGCCAATGTTTCAGAATAACGAGCAGCATTAATGCATCAGGACATATCTGAATTTTCCTCATTGCTTTTCTACCACATGTGCAAACGATTTCATTGCGGGTTTAGATAGGATTTTTTCCTTTTGCATAAAAAAATAAAAAATAATTTTAAAAAATCGCACAATCCACCCCCCCCCCACCTCTAACTTTCACCAGTCTGCAGTAGGGTTATCTATGTTTAATTTAGTATAATGAATGAATGTGTTCATCACTGATGCTGATATCTGGCCACAAGAAAATGCTTTACATTTCCTACTACACACCGTTTACAGATCTTGAAGATGCTGTTTAGTCTGAAAGGTATAGATATTTTCTTATTACTTCCCGGACAACCCTCGTATCTGAACCAGACTGTCTTCGCACACACCAATAATTGTTCAAGAGTGTGAAAAAAACGGAAAGAATGGAGAAAACTGATTTGCCAAAATCTTCTGTGGCTCCCAAATGTCTTCAAGACTCGGGGATAGCACAAGAAAGCAAACTGTCCAGGCTTTCGTCTATTTTTTCATGTAACCATCCTTTACGTGGATTCTGTTCTGTGTTCTCTGAATGTAAGTTCACCTGAGACTGACATTTTCAAAGAGGCTATGAAACCTACTTTTGAAAAGAGTGAGCTTGTAATTTCATTATTGTTCAGTATGATCTTGCTGATGATATTTGGGAAGTTATAAATTTTAGGCAATACAGTTCAGGAAAGTAATGCTTTCATATGCATTTACATTTTAAAAAGCTTAACTGTCAACGTATTTGTAGCTTCATGTAGATTTCCCCCCAAAAACCCCATCCCAGACATGATTTCTCTCTAGATTGGACAGAATCCTGTTTAGCGGAGGACTGTGAAACAAACTTTACCAGTGAAGAGTAGCACAGGCTCTCCTGACGCCATCATCAGCTCATCCAGTGCATCAGTTTGTCAGCCAGTGTGTGCGTGTGGATGTCAGAGCTCAGCTCGCTGTTACCGGGGGACGAAATACGCCTGGGAATAAAACATGTACAGACAAGTAAGGGTCAGGGGAGAAAACACTTTGTTTTTTCACTTATGAAGCTTCAGTTGGACCTCTATGTAGATAGCATAGGCGAGATTTTGGCATTCTAGAAAAGAACCCATAGGCCTCCGTTGGAGATTTCAAAAAATAAATATCGCCCTGCGACTTCATGTGTGAGAAAGCGTACGCACCTCCCTGTTAGTAATTTTGATAGGTAAACTGATGGTTACTCAAAGAAAACATGAATTGAACGAGTCATTCTATCGAACGTACAAATCGGATCAAGCAGTCTCGCGAGTTTATTATTCAATTATTATCGTATTTTTTTAATAACGTCAAAGATAATAAGCTTTTTTTCGGGTTTATGTACATAGAAACACAGATCAATATGCAGCAGTGCTGTGTGCCAAATTTCATATGGATCCATTCAGCAGTTTTCGAGTCCATAAGCCTATTGTGGGTTTTGTCGTAGGTTTATTGTATAGATTAGTTGACATAAATTACTGAGACAGTCCTAGTACTGGATTAGGTCCACGAATGTCATTGATTCTCGCAATACAGACTATACTCGGTCCCTAGATAAACCAGCGGATGTCACTTAAATCTGTTCCCACTACCAAGACCCGTGGTGCTAAAGCAGGTAGGAAAAATTTGACAATGCGATAATAGAACCACACAGCAATAGACACTCGAATGAGACTTTGAAACAAATAAATAAAGATTGTCAACAAAGCTTTCGCACATGTAGTAATAATAATAATAACAATAAAAACGTGACCTTGCGGACATATAAAAGATGCCAGATTAGTTTATCATATGTTTCCTCTCATAATGCTCATGGTTCACTTGTGATCCTCACCCCGAGGTATATCTCTGCTCCCACCTGCAGGCGGAGAAAGCCTCCCATCGGTGGGATGTCTCACATAGAATGTCATCCTCGACATTCCAGGGATGACATTTCTTCTCCTTGCTCCTGTCTTCTGTCCCGCTGTCTTCCCTCTCTTCTTCTTAACGTGTAAACATATCTCACTGTGTTTGGCACAATACAACCGTGATCGTGCTGACGTACAGTTAAACCCCAAAACAAACAAACAAACAAACAAACAAACTAACAAACAAACAAACAAACTCGTGATCCGCCTGTACCTCCCCCCACCCCGCTCCTCCATGAGCAAACCTCTCCTTGATCTCAATAAGATTATGTCTCTCCGCCAGTCAAAATGAGATGTTTGTCGATGTCTCACCATGCCGGGTTTTTGGTATCATGTGAAAGATTATTTCATACCCTTCCAGGTGGTGAAAAAAGTTTTGAGCTGGCTTTATTCTAGCAGGTTAAAGAGACAAGGAAGGATCCTTAGCAATGACCGAGATTCCGAGAAAATCGTTTAAACGAACGGTCGAACGCATAAATCTACATAACTACCTCACACAAAAAAACAACAACAAACAAACAAACACACACAAAAACAAACAAACAAACAAAACAAAAACAAAACACACACACACACACACACACACACTCACTAAAACAGAGGGTGAGTAACAAATTTAGAGCTAAAACTCTTCCATTGAATCTGGATGCCCTCCGAATAACAAAAGTACATGTAATGTTTCTCCTTAAATTACAGGAAAATAAATAAACACGTATACAAATGGTATGGTAACACTAACATTTGATATGAAAAGAGACTAAAGGAAGGCCTTCTGAAATTTACCACACATGAGGATTAATGGCAATCAGTGAGTCAGTCGAAGGAAAAAAGGCAAGGAAATAAGAAATTAAAATATGGAGGATTTAAAACAAAAGAGAAGATTAAGAAGCAGGAGAAAGTCAACTTATTTGATTTTATGGACCAGAAGTACTGCCTTCGCGCCCGGATGTCTATATAGTATATTCAAATAAACACGCATTCTAAAGAAAAAAAAAATCAAGAAAAAATTGATGAGAATAAACATTTAAAACAGTCAGATTGAAGAGCTAAAACAGATGCATATTCTTCAGGATATTCCTCAGGTTGTTATTTTACAACGGAACTTAAACCTCGGGACTCAACTACAGACTGAACATGAAATGAAAAACAAATAATCTAAAACTTCAAACAACAATATGTACTTTTAAGACTTGCATGTTTATAGTGGTTAAGGCTATATGAGTGTGTACGCAAGCATTCACGTCTACCACACCTAACACCAAAAGTAACTGGGATCTTGTTTGCTAAAGTTGAACTATGTCCAAGCCCATCTTGTTCTCTTGTTCTCTTCCTTTGTACACGTGTTTACAGGAGCGCAGTGTTTGTTTACAACTCAAATTAGGTAGCTTTCTTCTATACCTTCTTTATCTTTTCTGTCATTCGCTTTCGATTGACCCACTGATTATCAGCAGACCCAGTCAGTAATAAATTTCAGAAGGCCTTCCTTAAATCTCCTTTCGTATCAACTTGTTAATATTATAAATATCAAACTATACTGGTATGTCTATGGTTCTAAGTAAAACACACTACTCGCTCATCTTGCTGCTGGCAGTGTTATTTCACGCTGTGACCCATCCATCATCATTTACTTTAGCTCTCCACAGTTCAAATGGGGTTTTGATTAATTTTTGTTGTTTTTGAAAAACTCTTCACTGCTCTCAATATCTGTCCAGTAGATTCTCATTTCATTCTCCTTAGGTAATTGATCATGAAAGTCTGGAGTTTTCCTACTCAAATTTAGGGGAGACCCCGAGTTTCTGAGAGATAAGATAGCATAAATCTAACTTTGGTATTAAAATTCTACTGCTTTGTTTTCCTATATAGATCTTGGATTGAACGTAATTTCTTAAAATTTTTGAAACAATGTTTTGTCTCCTGTATCGTTATGTTAGTGTCTCAGTCAGTTCTTTCCTTTTTGTTTTGTATTTTTGCCAAAATAACAAAATCTTTTTCTTTTCAGAGTCATGGGATGGAAAATGTGCAGCAGCTGCATTCTTTAAGATCTTTGTTTTGAGGCCTTGGATATTTATATATAAAAGCGCGAACACGTATCTCCTAGATCTACCTCTGTGTGTGTGTGTGTGTGTGTGTGTGTGTGTGTGTGTGTGTGTGTGTGTGTGTGTGTGTGTGTGTGTGTGTGTGTGTATGTGTCTGTGTGTGTGTAACTTATTGCACAAGGAATGATCACATATTCCAGGTTCCTACTGCGTGTTAAAACATTCGAGATTTTCTGTCATAAGATCTATCACTTTTAAGATTTGAAGTGTAAGATTTTAAGCATACTGAAAAAAAGGGTCAAATTCTATGAGATTTAGAGCGAGAAAAAAAAAATCAAAACAGTTTTGGTAAAATGGCAAGAAACCTTTTAGTTCTCGAAGCTGCGCATTTGAATGGTATTGGATCGTATTTTAGTAGGCTTCCGTAGCTTGCAGGGGGCGAAAGAAAAAGTGAAAAAGGTTATTCGGAGGTTCTTTAACAGTACAGAAAGAGAAAAGATAGAAACAGATGAATAGCTACAAAGCCAATGGAGCGTGTAACACCGCAAACTGAATGAACATTATAGGGAGACCGAGAGCTGATTTGTGTAGGAGACCAATGCCAAAGCCCACCAATAGTACCGAAATTTCCTTTAGAATGGGCCCACTATCGTGTCTTCAGTTGCTGGACTGTTGTCTAATTGTATCTAAACAGTCTGCTGTGTGATCCTGACTGTTTATTATGTGTGTATGTTATTCGGGTTATTCTATCCTTATTCTAATAACTTTGAACCAGAATTCCTCCTGAAGATTATTAGAATTTATCATAATATGTAGTTCTGCGATTGACATATTGGCATCTAAGCGTGAAGGTATAACAGCAGTCAGTCTTTGGACAAATGGTTTGAAAATACCAAGCGATAATGTTGTTCTGCATTGCCGATGACTACGGCAGATCCAGTATTCTCTTGCTTTCTTCATGTGCGCTGCTAACCCGCGCTGCCTATCATTGCAGTGCAAACTGTTCCTACGTGTCACAAATACACAAAAGCCACCAATTCTTCGCTGTTTATATTTTGTCAGTTTTATTCTTTAAGTCATTTAGGCATATGCTATGAGAAGGTTTTGAAGATTTAATCTATGAACAGGAGGATCCAAAAGCAAAACCAGAAAAGTAGAATTTTTTTTTAGGAAAACTTAAACTATGCATTTCTTTCCCCCATGAACGTACTGGATTGGAGTCCGACAAAGAAGCGAAACACTGGCATGTGTGAAGGTATGACTGGGAACATCAGGATATGAAGCACATTTTTTTCTGTTCTTTGGCCACTGAAGTCTACGGCAGTAATGGTACACGATACTGTTACCTCCCACTGCATCAAGGGAAAAGTGCCTCGAAAGCCCATCTGGCCTTGAGAATTCAACAAAGAACCAGATGCCTTGGTTTGATTTAGCATTACACTAAAAACGTTGAGAGGAAAAGGGAGGAAAAGTTACGAAACGGGGAAGAAAGATAGTAAAATTAATATTATTATTTGACTATGAATGAGGCCCAGACAGACTGCACTACCTCCTGGGGGTGAGCCAAGTGTTTATTAGGTTATTCAGTCTGTTGTGATGTCGATCCTGAACTAAAATCTACGTTGCGCTGTCCAATACAATTTGAATCCATCATAATTCATCATTATAAAGATATGAAATGGCATTTTCAAACAAATCAATGAGCCGTCCATCTTTCTAATGCCAAAAAGCAGGATTCACATTGCTACTCTAGCTCCGTACACCATTCCCTGATTGTCAAGAGAAAGTAGGTGAATCAATCAACATCGAACAATAGGGCTAGTCACAACGATCTCCCATTGGTATAATAATGTACATATTATCTGACATAAGAAATCAAATTTCGTCGTCAGATGTACTGCCAATACAAGGATTCATTCAGCGAAGGGAATCAAAATGTGACATTCTATCCTCAACACTTGGAGAAGAAAAGACTTGTAAGCTATGTAGTTTCTTTTTTTTTTTTTTTTCAGAAATTGACTTAAAATAGCTATGAGTGAGTCGTGGATACTGAACGCTGATACTGAAAGAAGAATCAGAGCCATGGAAATGAGGTGCTACAGAAGACTACTTGGTATCGCATATA
>JBCAUA010101466.1:0-23799 GCA_038406235.1 Peronia verruculata
GTCTGTCTGTCTGTCTGTCTGTCTGTCTGTCTGTCTGTCTGTCTGTCTGTCTATCTATCTATCTATCTATCTATCAAGCAGTTTAAAGTTTATGCTATATGCCCATTATGCAGACATAACCATTAACCACTGTCCGCTTAAGTGACCCCCCAGAGGGAGGTCATTATATAACAAGCTCATCACCTATCGGATGTCGGCAGTTGGGTTCATGTCTCACATACTCAGTCCGTCTATATAGTAGAACCAGTGACCTCAAGAGCCCTCCCTCGTGCCATCAAGAGATGCAGTGTCCACTTAGATAGAATAGACCCATCCCCAGTCAGTGCTGATTTGGCAAGTTCGGACCAATATTCAGTCTGAAATTATATTGTGCCCAAAGTTGCTTACTAACCAACTAACAGCCCCAGAAATATACATAGACATGTTATGCTTTAAGCCCAAATAGAAGAGGCTGAGTCACAGGTGGGCTGAATAAACTGAATAGGACAGTTTAATTGATAATCAGAATATCAGTGAACTCCTTGGTGAATGAACGTATGCTGTTACAGATTTAACTGTTGTGCCACTTAAAATTAATTTAAGCCATTCTTTGAATGAGATTGTTTCATTTTTAATGCATTGGGCAGTTGAGGGTGAATCAAACAACCTGGTAGATGTTGTCTTTGTTTTTGTAACCCATCCTTCCCCCCCCCCCCCCCTCCTCCTCCTTCAATCTTGTCTGTCAGAAAGTGAGAGGCCAAAGGTGCTGATGTTTTTTGCTCGTTTTGGGGCATTGTTGTTGATATCTCTTACTGAACATCTTACCAAGGGTCAGAGTGGCATTTTGTTGTGTTCTTAATCATACTGTGGTGTCCTGTCTCTCATTCTTGATTTCCCATATCTTCACACCAGTCATCTGCAAGTTTGGCATTGTACATGTTGACTGAGAATGCATGTTATGAAGTCAAATTTTCTCTCCCCCTCCTCCCTTTTTTCTCCTCCCCCCCCCCCCCCCCCCCTTTTTTTTTTCATACATATTGTGCACCCTACCATATTTTCAAGGCTAGCCCTATGCTATCAATTCCTTCATTGACCAAAAAGAACAAAAATAATAATAATTCAATCACAAATAGAACTCCTCCAGTTTAATTTATACCAAAACACAAGTGGTGTGGAAAGAAAACGGCAGTTTGTTCCAATCTTAAATCTAATCACAGTTAAATTTCTACTTTTCATTGTCATGTCTGCCAGGCTGGTTATCTTTAGTCAACAGTAAGTTCATCCTTCATCCGTTTTTTTTTTTTTGTTTGTTTTTTAGTTCACTTGGGGGAGGGAGGCAGATCCTCAAAGTGATTATTCAAATGCTTGAACTAGCATATTTTTACACTTCAAATTCAGATTCAGCATGTCCAAATTAGAGGAAAAGTGTGGAAAAAAATATTTTGCTACTGCATATATGAAATTTTATGTTTTGAATGTTAACTATTTTGAAAAGTCTAAGTCTCATCTAGAGTATTGAATGGAATAGTGTGAAAATTGCACATGAACAATATAACGCTATATAATGGATAGAATGCATTTGTTTTTTGTTTATATGCTATAGAATATTTTTCCAAATTTTTTAAATATGTATACTGACAGATATAAATTTTTCATAATTTTGCACCAAATATTCCATTTTTCTTCATAAAGGGAAATGAAATTCAGAAAGGGCAATGCATTTCATTAAAACACATGGTATGGAGGATGTATTTTTCAAATTTTAAGTTAATTGGTTGAGAAATAAAAAAGCCTTAGGGAAAAAAGTGAAGAGAAAATCACAATTTTCATAATGTCTCTGTACAATCATTTAGTGATGCCGTTGTTGGTGCCATTTTGGGGCATAAATCATATGTTTGTGGCCCCATCCTTTGAAAGCTTCCCATACCAGAAAAACAAAGTGTGTACAAGTAGCAGTACCCCATTTTTGATATTTTATTCTCAAAACCTTATTTTCAGGACAATAAACCCCCCTCTCCCCCAACACCAGTATTATGAGCCCTGCACATTTATTTTGCCTTTATGTGAATCAGTCACATCTATCACCTGCTGAAAGCTGTATAACGAAACGGTAGTTTTTTATTGTGCCCCATGTTTTAGTATTGATGACTCCAGAATTGGAACATATTTTATTTTATTTTTTTAATTATTTGTTTTTATAGGACAGTACAGTCATTGTATGTCATGACTGGCTTTGTTAATATGCCAAAGATCAGAGAAACAATTGAATTAATATTACATGCATTTTCATTCTTCCTATATTGCCACCGAAGAAAATTTTCCGTATCGAAATCCCTGTCTCTGAAATAGTCCTTTGCAAACTTGAAATAATAATAAAGAGTATTTATATAGCGTCTGTCCAATTACAGGCTCTTAGCATTTTATAATCTCTTATTACCCCAACAGACCCAAAGAAGACCCTTATAAACGTTCTCAGCTTCCTAGGATGCATACAAGGAGGCTGTCTGTTAGGAGCTCAAATCCTTATCTAATCTAACAATATCAATCTGTGTCTATAGTCAGGTACCCATTCAAACCTGGTGGGATTCAGGAAATGTATGTAAATTGCCTTTCCCAAGGTTGGGACCTGTCAGGATTCAAGCCCAGAACTTCAGATCCTGAGTCCCAGGGCCCAACCACTAGGCCACCGACACCACATGCTGATAGTTCAGGCAGTAAGATTATAGGTATTGCTGTTGTAGTGAGATGTTATTGTCTTAGAGCAGCCTGTACATGTGTTTGTTCATATCATGTTCACTTATCTGTTTTGTCCGCACACAGATCAGTACCCTCAGCAGACCCACTACATCTACTACCGCCATCATAGCAACCTGCCCATCATCATTGAGGACAGCAATCGCATCTCTCACCACATCACCAACAGAATACTCAAGATCTTGCTGCAGGTCAGCCAGTTTTACCCTGACATTTCTTGTATCATTTTGCATGCATCTTAGCTCCTTTTCAATCATCGTCAACTAACAAAATGCCTTTTCAATGAAATGTTAGACAGGGTATCAAATCCACATATCTCTATCTAATGTTCCAGTCATTTGTAGTCCTTTTGTCAGCAAAAATAAATTGACACATTTGGAAATTGATCATGAATAGAACGTTATACAAGGTCCTCGTAAATTAGGGAAACGTTAGAGCTCATGAACTTCAGATCTGACATAGTCCTTTTCGCTGGCTGTGTTACACCACCTATGTCTTAGTTTCAGGCAGTGTGCAGTTACACAAGAAGTTGCTACCAAAGACAAGTATAGATAAATCATAGATAAAATTATGTCATTTCTTTCACCAAAGAACTGTCAGTTGAAGTGAATCAGATGCCAGAGGGGAAGTTCATTGAGGAAACTAGGTTTCTGCTGTCCATATAATCACTAGAGTTAGTTTTGAGAATGATTATCTCAGCCTCACAAGATTTGAGCTGAATAGTTCTTGTACCAAAATCATCTGGTATGCACATTCCCTAGCCAATGTCGCCTGGAAACATTAATTGACCTCACCCGGAGACATTTGGCCACACCTGGAAATGTTTAACCACATCTAGGAAACATATAACCACAGACTCATTTGAGCCAGTGGCTATCATTTATAGATTGAGCTTGAATATGTTGGTCTAGTTGGCTATTCTTTCATGCTGTGTTAACATTTCCTCCCCGCAGACTGTGGCAGGGTATGAGCAGGTGGAGATCCGACACTGCCACATGTATGACAATCAAAACATCACAGCCTTGTTGGACAGAGTATCAGGCAGAATGGCCTCCAGGTTAGTCTTGTCAGGCATTTAGAATTCTGGTGTTTTTTGTTTTTTTTTCAGTCATTTTTCTAGAGTTTTCCTCAGATTAGGAAATCTTGAGTTTTGTATTGTTTTTCTTAAGCCTTTCAATCCTAAGAGATAGGATTATCTCGGCTTTTAGAAGCTGCCAATTTTTGCTGACAAATTTTGTGGGTACAAATTTGGAATTTGGAAATTTTGCCCCCACAGCGGTTCTTTAACATGCGTAACGTACACACGGGACCTCCGAAATATATTGGCCCTTATCCGAGAAGGCTAGACATCGGGATCCCCTACCCACAGGAAGCCAGGGGACCGTTGAGCCACTGAAAAAAATGCGGGTTTTCGATCTTCATGTCCTGTCAGGAAATCTTGAGTCTCCCGTGCCCTACTACAAATGTTGAATGCCCAGAATAGCTATTCTGCTCTCAGTTCTAAGTTAAAATCAGCTGCTTTGTACTGAGGGTTGCTGATTTCATTGATCAAAATCATTAGTAATAAAACTTGAGAAACTTATGAGTTTGCAAAAATCCGATAGTTGTAGCAGTAACAAACCAATGGAGTTTTTATCAGTGGGGATTGTTTTTGACGAGCCTTGTTATTTCCCTTTGCTGGGCACAAGGGTGTTGAACAAACAGCATAGAGAGGGAATACATGACTTTTGCATTCTTTGTTTGAAATGTATATTATATAAAGAAACTGTTTTCGTCTTGTTATAATAATTTCAACAAAAATTTTGTGATCAGTTTTTCAAATGACAAGAAGAAAAGTGGGATTTTTCATCTTTACATTATCTCTTCAATAACTATAACCCTTGTCGCTTGTGTCTGGTAAAGGGAAGTTATAGTGCTGGTCAAAAACACTCCCCATTCCACCTGTCACTTCACTGAGTTGTGCAGATTTGTTGACTGATGTGTTTGTTCCATGGGTCTCTCCAGCCATTGCCAGCCTCCAAAGATCAATCATGGCATCATCCCAGAAACAATGGTCAACCTAGAAGCTTGGATGGTGGCGGGCTTTAACAAAGCCCCTTGGCTGGACACCAAACAGTTGGTAGATGCTGGACCTTTGGGTCCCCAAGGCAGGTAGGTGGTCAAGTCTTATAGGTTTTTCTTTCTTTCTTTTATTTTTTTATATATTTTACATATATATATATATATATATATATTTTTTTTTTTTATTCATTCGTTCATTCATTCAATGTTTATTTTTGCTTCTTTATTCCTTCAAAACAAAGATTTTTAACCAGAATGGACATGTCACATGACATGAAAGTGATCTTGACTTCATATGATGTTCCACCTGTGCAACTCTTCTGATTCATTCCAAGTCAATTTTTGCCCTATGTGCAGTGCCCTAGTCCACTCCCATCTCACTGCTAACAGCTGTATCCAGTAGGGATTTGACCATTTTCAGGCCATACATTTATCCCTTTTTTTTTTTTTTGTTCCTTGCACTGAACAGAATGGGTTGGTTTTTGCCCACTTACACCATCGACAAGTTCTGGCGGAGCAGCAAAACTGTAGTGGACCACTGGCGACCATTCCAACTCCGTAGAATTTCACGCCATTTTTCTTTCTGGGGACACAAAGAGCTGGAGCAGCTAAAGCCAGACTATCGCCTGTCAGCATACAAAAACCCCAAATGTGAGGAAAACCACCAAGGGTTTCGGAAACATTGTGCCACTCTGTTTGCAGCATTCAAGGGTATGTAGTCATCAGTCAGGTTTTTCTAATGTTTATCATACATTGCATTGCAGGTTGTTAAGTGAAAGTTTTCTCAATACTATCTTTATCTGGTACTTACTTTTTTGTTGTTTTGTTTTGTTTTGTTTTTTTTTGTTGTTTTTTTTTTTAACCATAACAATATCTAAAAATATACAAAACATGGTGAATGCCGTAATTTTTTTTCATAGATTTGATAGTCCGATATGCCGGACAGTGCCAACATCTTTTGCCCTATCTTTTTTTTTCCTGTATGCATAGACTGTGACGTCAGGTTTGTCAATTTGTTATTTTACTACTTTTATGGTTGATCAAAACTTATACAAGACTGGATGATCAGTTAGAGATGAATGACTTGTGTGCTACAATGTGAATCAGACAGATTTCAGTGTTGACTAGAGCATTCTTTTTATTGAGAAAATTACTTCTGTGAATAATGCCATGCTATAAAGTGAGGCAAAGACTTTGGGATTATTCCTTGAGATTGGTTGTGATTGGATATCATCCAGTAAATTCTTCTGTAAAACATTTGGTGGATCCATGCTCAGATGAGTTGAACTCCTAACTTCTGTGGTTGGGGGAACTGGATATCGTATTGGAAATAAAAGAAACATAAGTTGTTTGCTGATGGTAAAACTGAGGGTTGTCTGAAACACCACCTCTGATTCCTTGTTTGTCATTTGCCCAACAGGTGTGGACACAGGTATTCTACAGTCCCAGATTGAAAGCCTGGACCTCCTAGTAGATATTGTATGGCTGGAAGAGAATTTGGCAACATTTGTTACCAGTGTCGTGGCCCAAAACAAGTCAGTTATCTTCTTCAACTGGCACCCCAACACGCTCATTGCTTCTGGCGACTTTACAAGGATAAACTTTCCAGAAACTCACACACAGCACAAAGATGTAAGGAGAATCATCACTCAGTTCCACATTTGTCTTGCGACCAAGGCAAATGAGTCAGAAGTCACGCTGGGCAACGAAGATATACGGCTGTTTTTGGTCATTTTTAATTACTTCCAACTAAGATACTAATTTTTTTTTTTTTTTTTCACAAAACGTCAATTTAACCTTTTTTTTTTTTTTTATCTGAGAAAAAAAAAAAAAAAAGAAATATTTTGGTATCATAGTCAGAAATATTGACAAGCAGTAAAAAACAGCTGTGACTTGAACTCACCTGGCGTGACTGACGACTCATTAGCCCTGGGCGCAAGACATTTGTCCATTCATCAGTTCATCCAGTTAGCTGTTTCATCATGTATTTTAGTACCTATCATTCCATTCTAGTGTTCACTCTCCAAATCTCCTAGCCAACATCCATCTTTTTCTCCATCAGTTTGCCTATTCATCCATCCATCCATCCAGCCAACCATCCAACCATTCATCCATCTAACCATCCTTTTGTCTATTCATCTTTTTGTCCAGTTTTTTTAAAATCCATCCT
This sequence comes from Peronia verruculata, assembly GCA_038406235.1. Lineage (NCBI taxonomy): Eukaryota > Metazoa > Mollusca > Gastropoda > Systellommatophora > Onchidiidae > Peronia > Peronia verruculata. The sequence goes on from JBCAUA010101466.1 coordinate 6,965, forward strand.
CTCTTTCAGTCCTCCATCCATTCCCTTGCTCGCTCTCATCACCAGGCCCCAGTAGACTGTGACTTCCCTGTCAACCAACTAACCAAAGTTCTGTGGGGTCCCCTGAAACAAGCTGCTCCAGAGGCCTACCACATCATCTCAAAGATGTCCTTCTCAGACCTGGAGTATGATGATCTATTGGCCTATGTTCGAGAGCATCACAGTCTATGGGAGGTGGCCTGCCATTGGGTGCAGGAACATCAGGAACGATGGGCTAAGTGGCTGCCACAAAGTCTGAAAGAGAAACCCAAAATCTATCTTGGTGGATTATTCCCTTTGACCGGCCATGCTTGGGTTCAACCTGGTCTCGTTGAAGGTCAGTCAAAGTCCATATGATCAAACTCATAACATATTGCTCAGACCAGATCTTGAGAAAACTCAGCTATGTTTTGCCCGCAGACAATGTGTGATTTAAGTGCAGTGATAGAAATTTAAGGGATTAGTTTCAGAAGTTTTTTAACCAGCCCGGATAATTTATGTACATAGCACAGTCCATTACCTCCAAAATTGCCAAAAATGAGACACAACGTAATGAAATCAGATGTTCATCGAACTGAGGCCACAATCATGTGCTTTTCAACAGTGAATTATTTTTAACGCTTTTTTTTTTTTCACACAGAACCCTTCCACATCAATCTAAAAATGCATTTCAGATTTTAATTTGCTGGAATACATTGAGTAAAAGCCCAAAACTTTAGTGGCATATGAAAATGAGGATTAATAAGATTAACAAAGTGAATGCCATTTTCTCACTACATTCAGCTGCAGCAACAGATCACCCCCATTGTCTTTAACTGCCAATATTGCGACTTCAACTTAAGGTAGAACAAAATTTTTTTCTCACACCGAAAGGGAAATGAATAATCTTCACAGTGATACCAATAACTACATTTGTCAAATTTTGATGATGGTCCAATTTCATCTCGTTGTTTCTCATATGATTTGGGTAGTTATATGCTGACCATATTGACATACTCTCCTTGTATTGTTCTTTGGTTCTTGTATTGTTTGTATGAAGATTTTTTCTCTCCACAGCTATCTCCAGAAATTATTGTAATAGTTGTGATGCTGCCATGAATGTTGGGCAACTTTTTTCACTGCTCCACATAATGGCCTGCCAAAATGTTGCTGTTGTTTTGTAGTTTTCTTGAGCATGAGGTGTGTCAGATGATGTCATTTAGAACTGCACTAATCAAATTATATATTCAACCCAGCCCTGCACATACTCCTCAGGGAAGACTAAAATAATGATTCTTAATGAAGCCTCTCATCTAAGGAAACTAGGTAGTCTACATTGTCACTTCAGCCATTATTTGACAGACTCATGGAAATTCATGGCTTCTTAAAAGAACTGTTTGGGACAGAGAAAAGTTCTTGCATATGTGCACTGCTTTGAAACTGGCAAAATTTTGGGATTTGTTCACATCAGAAAGAAATTTCTGGCTTGTGTTTATTGGTCATGCAAAAATTAAATAATGAAACAGGAAATCAACTGGTGATAAATATCCTGTACAACTGATTTAGAGAATGTGGGATATGTGATAAAGAAAACTTTGGTTTTTGAAGGAATTTAGCAAAAAGGCTACAGTAATTCAGTTTCTGATTGTGATCCCACTTCAGGTGCCAAACTGGCACAAGAGCTGGTGAACAAGGATTCTAAGACACTGCCCAACCATACACTGGAGCTGCTGGTCAACGATACGAGGTGTGAGTTTGACATTGCCATGAGTTGTTTCATCTCACTGGTACAGAAACGGAAGCCACCCATTGCTGGAATTTTAGGTACAGATATCCATACACTCTTTGTCTGCTGTGTAGGTCATAGTTCAAAATGGAACATTAGTGAATGTTATGATTGTGGACTCCTGCTTCAATTTCCTTGTTTGTTAATCTTGTCCTATTGTATCAGCTGTGCGTTATAGATACATCTAACACTGCATTCAAACATTAAACATTTGGGACACTAACAGATTATGCCAGCAGATCTCAAAATGTGGTGTGTGACAAGCAAGATGGTCTCTGTCCATAGTATCAAACCCTACAGAGTAGGAGCAGAATAGAGCAGATAGTCACAGGTTAGGTGTATGTTTGTAAACCTGAAGGTTTGCAGTTTTTAAAGCAGGCATAAAAATTCTCAGTTGTCCATGTTAAAACGTATTTGTTCTAAGTTTATGGCCGGACAAAATTTGAAGGTATGGTGAAGCATTAATGTTGTCCTGGTTTAAAGCTTATATGGCCATGACGATCAACTGACTCGGGTCAGAGTCTATAGGGTTTTAAACTTCATACAAATTCAATGTGCTCTCAGGTCATTGAATTCATGTGTGCTGATTTTATTTTGTCGCATATGAAAGCTTTCATTTTCCTGATGGTTCATTCACCGTAGCCAGTGGTTGGAGATTGTATTTTCTTGTTTTGTTTTATATTTCCCTGCTTCTTTTTGATGTCGTCCCTTGTTTTAATAAAAACGTTGTTTTTGGTTATAGAGTGCCAAGCTCTCAGGATTACCAATATTTTTTGAGAGCATAGAGCTGTCAATTAAATTTAATGTTTATCCTTGCTTTCTCTGCCAAAGTGAAATATAATTCAGTTGGATTACATTGAACTGAACTAGTGCTAGTTCCCTTCCATGACTCCCCATCTGTATGGGTTACTCAGTGGAGCAATAGCCTCATGGCCACAACAGAGTGGTGCCATTCCTATGATACCATATTTTAACGAACCAAAATGTCCGTTTGCTGCAAGAGGAAGATCAGATTTTCTGTCATGTTGATATGCTGTCTCCCTGCAGGCACAGGTTGCTCTGACCCGACGGAGAGAATCGCTGCACTCTCCAGACATTTCAACCTGATGATGATCAGCTATGGTGCTGAGGCGCAGGCCTTGTCTGATACAGAGAAATACCCATACTTCTTTCGTACCATTCCCTCGGTACAGCATTACACGTAAGTTTCTTCCTCCACTCCTCTTTTTGACTTTGTCTTCAACCAATTCATGCTTTATTTCCATAGAGTTAAGGTTCCAATCTAGTCACAGACTACACACTGGAGTTCCTGTCCAAAATACAAACAGCTTGCTGACACTGTGCTCATAAGTATTGTCTCCCTTTCAGGCATAAAATGCCTTTTCTTAAATATGAAGACAATGTATGATCATAGAAATCCTGACTCTTATTTTGTGTTAATACTTTTAGTGTTAATACTCCCTTTGATTTGCAGTTTGACTGAGATTTTTAGCTATGTATTTTGTATACATTTCTTCCAACTCCCCCTTTTTTTTTTTTTTTTACACTTTTTTCTTTCTAATGCAGTCACATTGTGGATTAAGGTTTATGGTTAAGCAATATTCATTTGCTGCAATTTTATCCAGTGAAGCATGAGATCAGTTATTCAAGCACTCTAATTAGACATCGTGTCTTTTCCTTTCTTGTTTTTTTTTTTCCGCCATAAATCCTGCCATAGCAATCTTTTTATAATTAGCCAGTCCCATTCTCTGTACATATATTCCACAGATATGTCTACCCAGACTTGTTCCGTGAACTGGGCTGGGGAGTGGCTGGAGCACTGTCGGAGGGAGGGCAGGAATTAGCGGAGTACCATGTAACATTGGCGGACAGGCTGCAGCTCCACGGCATCTCACTCATTGTTCGCCGCAAGTTCCTCAACAACACCCATAGCCCAGATATACCACAGGTCAGTTTGCTCACCTGTCTCTTTGTTGGAGAGGGAGGGATCAGGTATTGGCTCAGGTAGTCACAAGTTAAAATGTCGAAAGTCACATTTACCCAATTTTCCGACTTGTTTGAGATAACAGTTTGGCATCCCTGCTTACTGGTATTTTAGTTCTCATTGAAGGTTAGTGATGAAATTGAATAGGTGGCACTAGACCTTGATTATGTGGCATGCTCCATGACATTATTTTAATAAAATATGAAAAAAAAAATTAAAAATCAGCATGCCGTATAGATACCAAATGTCAAGGTATTTTAAGACATTATGTGTGTGTACATGTTGTAAAAATGTCGTTTATTTCATGTTTTATTTCTGGTGGACATTCCTCACGCAAAGCATTTATCAAATTGTTCCTACCTGAGCTAGTGAAGGGAGTCAATGGCAGAAACACTTACTTAAAAGACCCATTTTAAAAAAAAATAATATGGAGATGACACGGGACTGATGGATAAACAAGACCTTTTCCTGAGTCTCTGAGCCATGGGAGAAATAAGAATGAAGAATGTAGACAGATTGTGTTTACTTAACCTTCAAATTGTATTGTCAAACTGATCTTGATGTGCATTGACAGATCCTGAAGGAGTTCAAGAGTCAAAATGTGCGTGTTATCATTGTGGACGTCTTCAGTCATGTTGCCAGGGAGATCATGTGTCATGCCTACAAGTTGGTATGTAGTTATCATGATGTCCTTCACCTTTTGACGGTGGTGACCTCACTGGTAGCTGCGAGAACTACAGCACTTTTTTTTTCGCCTGCTGTGCAAGTTCTGAAAAATTAAAGACTTCAAATAATGAACAGCGAAAAGGAAAATTGTGGTTGCTACACTGAAAGTGGGAGATGTGTAAAAACACTATACTTGGTAAAATGTCTTGTATAACATATCGCTGCCCAAAACAGGTCTTGACAGACCAGTGTTTTTCCAAGAAGATTCAAAGAGTTTATCTTTTTCAAGTGTGATTATATCATTTGTTGCTTCCTTGCGTCAGATATTGCATTTTTTTTTTTAATTGTTTTTGTTTTGTTTTGTTTTTGTTTTTTTAGCATATGAACAAAATGGGATACTATTTATTGTTAGTATTCAAAGGAATTGAATTGTCTGGCCCAGGGTTATATTTCCATGTAAGACTAAAAATGTATAATCATATGAAATAATTTGTTTATTTGCAGGGAATGACAGCTTATGAGGGCTACACTTGGTTCCTGCCCTCATGGTACCCGAGTGACTGGATTGATGTGGAGTATTACAATAATGAGCCCAATCACAATGAAGCTCATGCTCACAAAGAGAATGTGCCTTGTACCAATCCGGAAGTCAAACGTGCAGCTGAAGGCCATTTTGTCCTGTCCAAAGACTTCACAGCTCCCCCTGACACACATGTGGTGGGAGACATCACCGTCAGGGAGTACAAGGAACTCTATGCCAGGCGCTGTGGAGCTGCTGTGAGTCCATCGGCCCATGTTTATTTCCTTGTTTTTTCTTTGTTCTGCCATCCTTTTCTTCCATTTGTAGACAGAAGAACAAAAGGGACTTAGCCTGTAAGAGCAAATGGAGAAATAAAATAACAGGTGGTGCTAAATGATTTGATTCATGTTCTGAGAAAACTGAAGTTTGTATCTATTTAAAATACAGTTCAGTGAGAGGACTGGATCTCTATGGCCAAGGAACTCATTACGTAAATTAGATTACTTTGTGTGCTGGTGGAAATGTGCTCACTAACTACTTTGACCAACAGCTGGAAATAGATGTGCATTGTGATCAAAATGAAAGCTACCAAAATGAAAATATATTGCTGAGGACAACTAAAACTAGTATCAAACAAAGGATAGATTCTGCTGAGAAGGAAAGAGAAAGCAATGGGGATGTAAATCTGTGATCTTCAACTCTTGAAATGTTTAGAATAATTGATATGATATGAGCATTTTCTTGCATGTAATTTCACCATGTTATCATATTAAAATAGAATCAAAGAAATAACAGTGCATGTTTTTTGTTATAATCTTTATACACTTTTTAACCTCATGCTGAAGGTTATCTCAGGATTAATGCTCTAAAGTAGATATTATGATTATTACATTATTTCATTACAATTGTCTTTGGAAAAGAATTTCAGAGTGTGAGCTTGTCTAAGGCCATTATCGAACCCCTGACACCATCAGGCTTAATTTTTACCTACATTTGATAATATCATCAGTTACATGAGCTCAGTTCTTCCAATTTGGGGCTTTTTGGAGATAGATATGCCATATGAAAGAGGGATGGCAAATTTACCAGAAAAACTTATTATTTCACCAAGCACTTGCCCAAATAGACAGATTTTTGAAAATCATTTTATCATATCTCCTATGTGCAAATGTAATTGCAAAACATAAAACATCAATTTTCTCAAAATGTGAAAAATGGTGATAGAGCACCAGAGAACTGAGCTCAACAGTTATAATACTATTTTGAGTACCAAGTTTGAAATCTCTGTGTCATTGTCAGCAATGCTTAGTCTCTGTGTTGTCCTGACAGTTTGTGGAGGAGACGGACTTTGCCAGCTTTGTCTATGATTCTGTGTGGGTGTTTGCTAAAGGCTTGGATGCACTGCTGAGACAAAGTCCTGGGGCCCTGGAAACCTTACACACAAAGAAAACTGCCAGGTAAAAATATACTCCTCAAGACAAGGATTTCAAAACTTTCCTAACATGATTTTCCCACTGGCGTCTTAAAAAAAAAAAAAAAGAAGAAGAAGAATATTTAGAGTGTATTTTAGCCATGTAACCAGACACTTGACTAGATCTAATCCAAAAATGAGTCACGACACAGTGAAATCAGGAACTCATCAAATTTTGAGCATATGGAGTTATTGGTATCACTCTGAAGATTATTCATTTACCTTTCTGTGTCTGTGAAATTTACTGTTCTACCTTGAATAGAAATTGAGATATTGGCAATTAAAGGCGATGGGAGCAGCCTGTTTGCAGCAGCTGAATTTTATGAGAAAATGCCCAATAGCTTTTGTTAATCCTTATTAATCCCTATTAGGCTATGCCACTAAATTACAATTTTTGGGCATTTACTCAGTCTATATCAGCAAATTTTGCTCTGAAATGTTTTTGTAGATTGATATAGAACAGTTCTGTAGAGAAAAAATAATGCGTCAAAAATTGCTTCACTTTGAAAACCGTGATTTCTCCAGTCGGCTCAGTTTGAGGAGTGCCTGATTTCATTGTGTCACGTCTCAAGTGTTAGCTGAGATTGATGATGTTTTATTTGGGAACCCCAAATGACCAAATGACTACAGTACTGGTAAATCAAATCATTTCAGTTCAGATAGGTGTTGGTCTTTGATAAGTAGGATAATTAGGTCTGTGATCAGCTATTATAAAGAGTATTTCTTCTTCCAGGTTCCACAGCCTTCGATTGAAAACATAAAGAAGTGTGTACCGTATGAATTCGCCTTTTTCTTTACTTTGAAAATCTTTTATTTCTTCCTTTGTGAGTCTGTGAATGCGAGCCCTTTCCTTTTTCATTTTGATGACCTGTCAGTGCTTCACTTACCTTTCAGAGCTTTCAGGACAGCCATCAGCAACCTCAGCTTTAATGGTGTGTCTGGTCATATCAGATTTGATGGTAGTGACCGACACGCCGACCTCATCATCCTCCAGAAGTTTGAGAATGAGACGCGCATGATTGGCAGGTACTCCCCAGCCTCTCAGACAAGTGGTGAAACGCCAACGCTCACACTTGACAGCAGTCAAATTCGATGGTTGTCCCCTCTGGGAAGGGTGAGAGAGAATGTGGAGAATGGTAAGTGAAGACATTTTGTGTGGATTGATCATGCATGGTGTCTAAGATTGCCCATGGGTGCCCGGGGTATATAAGTAGGTTCCCTGCTCCTGTCTGCTGGTGGTGAAAGCCCGTCATTGGTGGGATGTCTACCATGGAATGCCATCCTCAGCATTCCAGGGGAGACATTTCTTATCTCTCTTCTGCCCAGCTCTTACCTCTTTTTTTGTACACTGACCAGTGTGAATGTGTAAACATATCTGATTGTGTTTGACACAAGATATCAATGATCATGCTGATGTGCCATTAAATTTCATCATAAACCAATGTCTCAGAGAAGAAACACAGTAGCTTGCGTAAGAATCTCTCCACAGTGAAATGTGTCACGTCTTTTTTTTTTTTTTTTAGATTTTGATTTGTGCTGCCAGCCATAATCACCACTACATAAGTAACCTCATTCCAAAACAGTTTGCTGCAGTGCCTTGTAGAATACTTCTGTTTACTGATGCAAAATATTATATGAGATGCAGCACGATGAAATTGGGTGCTTATCAAACTGAGATGACGGGGAAAAAAATCATGTTTTTTGTTGCTTTTTTTTTTGTTCAACTGGGAGTGAATTTTTAGGGCATTTTTTTTTTTTTTTTACATTCTCACAAAACCCATCTTTGTTCAGTTTTACTGAAATAGAATGATTGGTTAAGAGTAAGAAAATGGTAAATTATTAACATGACATTAATGAGGATTAATAAGGATTTATACAACTGATCAGCTGTGTTCAGCTGCAGCAGCAGGTCACCCTGCATCATCGTTAATTGCCAAAACTAGACTTCTGTTCAGTACAGAACAAAGTTATTTTCACTGACATAAAATTAAATGAATAAAACTTTTCAGTTTTTAGCAATTCACTGTGCTCAAAAACATGTAAGCACCTGATTTCATCTTGTTGCTTCTTGTGTATATTTTAAATCTGCTTTGCGCAAAATGATGTGTGTGCAATTTCTCAAAACTGTTGAAACTGACATAAGCCATTGTGAAATAACTGTGATATTGTGATGTCACCCTGTGTTTCATTTTTTCACTTCACAGAAACATCTTGAATATCATAATGGAAACTGCAACCGGCAACTAACTAAACATTTGTTTACAAACAAACATCAAATATTTTGAAATAAATGTACTGAAATTTGAAGAAAATATAGGAAGCACCCAATTTTTCAGTCTGTTTGGTTCTTTGCTAAGGCAGTCATGTTTCGCAGAACTTCATTGTCTAGATTGATCATATAATATGCATAATTCACACTTTCCTTGCTAGGATATTTGGCCAGCTGTACTTATTAGAAACTGAAAAAGGTAAAGGATATATATTTTAGGACTCGCAGAAAATATGGGCTAGATACAGGAGACACCGTTGAAAGTTAGGGATCCTGCAATCACACAGAGTAATATTCATGTTTTCATAGATATCTGTTAATTTCACAGAATGTTATGTTCCTTGAAGTTACTTAATGTTTTTCATATTTTCAGATGTTGAAGAGTGCGGAGTCGAAACTTTTCGGGCTCAGCTTGGAGTGAACTGTACCATTGCCCACGTCATCATCATCGTCATGGCTTTCTTCGGTGTTATCATCTGTGTTATCATCTTACTGGTCGTGTTAAAGTACAAGTAAGTCTCTTCATTCTCTCTATCACCTCCATCAGTCAGTTATGCCGATACTGCAGATATAAGATAAGATCAGGTATGCCATGATAAGTTTGGGGGGTGCAGTGGCTTTGTGGTTCAGCGTCTGCTTCAGAGGGTGAAAACAACTCTCATGAGTCCACTCATTGGGGGATGGAAGGACATGAGGATCGAAAGACCTGCATTTTTCAGTGACTCAACAGTCCCCTGGCTTCTTCTGAATAGGGAAGCCAAGCCTGACATAAAACCTTCTCAGACAAGGGCGAACATATTTCGGAGGTCCCATGTGTATGTTATGCACGTTAAAGAACCCTTGGCAATTCAAAGTCAGTGGAAGAGTAGGCTGAGTGCCGCTGTCCAGGCAAAATTTCTAAATTTGAAATTTCCACCCACAAAATTTCTCAGCAAAAACTGGCAACTTCTAAAAGCCAAGACAATCCTACGGTACTTTCTTAGGATTGAAAGGCTTAAGAAAAAAAAAAAGATAAGAGTTTTCAGCTCTGTTGATTGATATGGGAAAATTTGCACTAGAAAGCAGTCTGTGTACAAAAAGTCTTAAGAACAATACAGGAAAGTAATACATCACATGAGTTAAAGTATCTTTTTTTGTTTTTTTTCTCACACAAATTGTAAAAACAGTACTTCAGTAACGTCATATGTAGAACGTTTATATTGTTTAATAATCTCTCTTTTCATTGTTCTGTCCATCATCTATCCATCCATCCATTTGTCTGTCTATCCATCCATCTATCCATTATCCATCCATCCATCCATTCATTCATTCATACTTTTATTCATCTATCCATCCGTTTATCCATTTATTCATCCATCCATCCACCCATCCATCTTTATGCATATTGACAACACAGTGAGAGCAAACTATGAGAATCAGGACAATTGTAGAATGTACCAGATAAGCAAACTCTGACTTTCTTTCCCTGCCCACCAGATGTGATGCCAAAATGAAGAAGTTTGAGGCTGCCCATGAGAGGATCAAAGAGCTGGGACTGCTGAACGACAAGTACAACACCATCTTGAAGGTGGATAGTTGGGAGATTCCGAGGGCTAATGTCGTCTTGAACCGAGAGCTGGGAGAAGGAGCTTTTGGTAAGTTTTCTCACTCTGCATTAGCCTTTGGTATTTGTGTTTGTATAAGTGAAAAGACTTTATTCTCCTCTATCAACTCAGCTGTGCATGTCTGTGGACATTATGTAACAAATTTAGTGAATGCTTAAAGAAATGAGGGAGAGAATGGAGTAGAGTACTCATTAATTTTTTTCTTGCACCCTGCCATATTTTCAAGGTAAGCCTTATGCTGCCTACCGTTTCATTGTCATATAAAAAGAATGTAAATGCATATAAGATGCAATATGATGAAATCAGGTGCTCATCAAACTGTTTTTTATTGTAAGTGGCTAAATTTTTAATGCAATTTTTTTTTCTTTAAATAAAATCCTGCTATGTGGATTTAAAATTGTATTTCAGAGTAAAATTTGTATAAAGATATTGAATAAAAGTCCAAAAATTGTAATTAAATGACAGGATCTAAATGAGGATTAATTAGGAGTAACAAATTTGATATGCCATTTTCTGATTAAATTCAGCTGCAGCTTCAGATCACTCCTGTCATCTTTGATAGCCAAGAACTTATCTTCGACTCAAAAAAGAACAAAGATTCTCTTCATCGACAGAGAGGGAAATGAATGTGCTGTAATGTAATACAAATAACTCTATATGGTCAAAAATTGACCAGTGCTTGATGTTATCATATCTCATCTCATGTAGAAGCATTTCAGGAGTCTAGTTTACTGTACCACCCTGTGTGATTAGAGACTCGAGTTTCCTCAGTAGTTGAATCTGATCACTTTGTCTGATCACTTACTAATCATAATTCCATTCCTCAGTAGTCCTTAGGACCATGGTTTTACAGACATAGCTTGGGATCCCAGGTCAAACATTATAAACTTTGCTGTCTCTCTGCAGGTACTGTGATGGGTGGGGAGATGAAGAAAGAGAGGGAGGGCTGGGTGTCGGTGGCTGTGAAAACTCTCAAGCTGCATCACACCATGGAGGAGAAGGTGAGTCACAAGGGAACAGTGCTGTAGGCAAACAGGCAGGCTTGTCTTTGGCACCATGTGAGCTCTTTGGCTGTTTACATTTCATATTTACTTGTTTTACAGTCTTTTTCTGAGATCAGGTAAATATTTACATCCTGACTTATTGGTCGCTATTTGGAGTTATACTCCAAGATATAATGTTTACTTGCAAAATATCTGTCATGTCATTGTCAGATTTTTATCATGTTGATTTGGCAGAAATCCTACAAACTTGGGCATTTCAAAGCCAGATTGGGTAATTAATTCTAAAACTCCTCTGTCTACATTTTAGCTATTCATAATAGATCAAGTCATAGATTGCAAAGAATTATGTTGCATCATTCTTTTGAATGAAAAAAAAAAGCTGTTGCTGTCTCGCTGACATATCTGTCTGACATCTATAGCCAACCCTTTCCCTGTTAGTCTTGCTTTAGAAAATGGTGTCGGTGGCCTAGTGGTTGGGCCAGTGGACTTGGAATCTGAAATTCCAGATTTGAATCCTGACAGGTCCCAACATTTTGTCCTTGTGAAAGACAATTTACACACATTTCCTGACTCCGCCCAGGTCTGAATGGGTACCCAACCATAGATAGTGATTGATATTGTTTCATTGATAAGGATTTGAGCGCCTAACAGGCAGCCGCCTTGTATGCTTCTCAGGAAGCTGAGAACATTTAAGTGCGTCTTATTTGGGTCTGTCAGGGAATCATAGATTGTAAAGCGCTTAGAGCCTGCACTGCAGAGGGATAAGCACTGTATAAATACTCTCTATTATTATTGTTATGATCTTTCTTGTGTATTTCTTTTTTTATCTCTTGTTTGATATCAAGAATTGACCAGACTGTGTATTAGAGTGAATTATCACTTCTGTATTGTTAGAACAACAAGCCTCTGTATCAAAGCTTTACATAGTTTTGGAGGACTCTATGCACCCAGTTTATAATCAGTTGAAATATTCTGAAAGGACAGGCATTTGTTGCATGTCAGAACTAATTATGGGTGTTACAGAAATTGTCTCGCAGCCAGTCAAAATGAGACATGTGTCAATTTTTCACCATATGGGGTTTTTGGTATCACGTGAAAGCTTATTTCATACCCTTTCAAATGACAAAAAAAAAATTTGAGCTAGGTTTGATCTAGCCAGAGATATTGCAGTTTAAATAGCCAAGCCGGGACCCCCCAGCAATGACCTAAATTCCAAGAAAAACGAGAAATCACCAGCCTAACGCTTAAAACTACATACTTTCCTCCCATTAAATCCCGATTTTAATGAGGAAATATTTATAAATCGAGGATAAGAGCGATGTTATCATGTTCAGAGATGAATGCACTTTCAATTTCTGCAATTAAAAAAAAAAAAAAAATTGATGTCTAACTGCCCTCATCACATTCAAAGCCCGATTTCTCGGTTCTAGTTCAGCGACTTAGGTCTCATTTCGACTGGCCGCGAGACAATTCATTTCTGCCATCAGTATTAAACTTATCAAGCCGAGGCAATATTGTCTGAGTCTGCCTTGTTCTAGTGTTGTGAGTGATGGTATTTTTGTCTACTTTTACTGTGAATGTGCTGACTTGTTTGTATGTAGTGTCTCATCAGTTGTGAATGGAATTTCCTCTTTGAGGACAAATAAAGTTTACCTTATCTCATCTTGTCTTATTCTGTGTTCCTCAGCTGGACTTTTTCACAGAGGTTGAACTGATGAAAAAACTACAACATAGGAACATTGTCCAGCTGTGGGGCATCTGCACACGCAAGGAGCCCATTTACGCTGTGATGGAGTATCTGCTACATGGTGGGCACTTATTTCCATTTCTTTCTTTACTCTTTCTGAGATTAGCCTTTGAATAAGTCAGTTTTCTGCACAACAGCTGATGTGTTCTGTTCTATACGTCTGTAAGATGTAAATGTTTAGAATTAAAAAAAACATGGATAAAAAATCTCCGTTTTTGATCACTCCATAGATGTCTCATTGTTATTGTTTACATCCTACCTGATTTCAAGCATGCTGTCAGTTGGCAGACCATACCACAAGTTTGTTGCTGTCACAAGAAAAACGCTAAATACTCAGCTTCACATATCTGAAATTAATTTTTGTATGCTCAAGTCCATTTTATTTGTCTTTGCATGAAAATTGTTCTACAAATGCTATGTGGCTGTGATCCTCGGCAAGATTCTTGTTTTGTTTTTTTTTTCTCCTCGTGCACAGCAGTTGCTAGTTTTTTGTCCTTCTGTTGAAAATGCTGAAACAGTGCAATTATTTCATGTCACAGTGTATGAAATTGTTATTGACATATTTACTGTAAACAGAAAATGAGACGCAACACAATGAAATCATCAGACTGAGCTGACCAGAGAAATCATGTATTTGTTTTTTAATGGTGAATGAATTTTTAATATATTTTTTTATTTGAATGTATTGATTTTATATCAATCTAAAAAATGCATGTCAGAGTTCAGTTTACTGATTACTGCCCAAAAATTGTAATTTAGTGGCATGGTCTAACAAGGATTAATAAGGATTTACAAAAGTGATTGTCCATTTTTCTCAATAAATTCAGCAGCTGCAACAGATCACTCCCATCATCTTTAATTGCCAATATCTCAATGTCTTCTTATGGTAGAACAATCATTTTTTTGGCAGGTGAAAGGGAAATAAATAATCTTTACACTAATACTATTAACTCTATTAAATATGCTCAAATTTGAGAGAGCCTGATTTCATTGTGTCGTATCTCATATATTTGTAGTGTGTTCTCTCATTTATGAGCAACAAACTTCAAGTGAGTGAGATTGTAATTGTGCAGATGTGCCTTTAAGTCCCACCACAAAGCAACAAAGAACAGTCAAGTGAGTGAGTAGAATGTACTTTGTCACAAAAGAAGGAGAGCCTAGAATGTTCACATTGAAGCTGATAGTGTTTACTTACCATCTACCAGGGGACCTAAAAACATACCTGCTGTCACGGCGCAGTCTGGTGGGCCAGGGGGTGAAAGAAGCTGAGGATGTGAAAGCTGAGCAGCTAACGCAGATGGCAGTGGATGTAGCCCAGGGCCTGAGTTACCTGCATGCCTGTCGATATGTGCACAGGTGAGCACTGGTATCAGGTATCAGACGTGTGCTAGGGCTGAACAGTCAATTCAATAGCATGCTGATATCTGAATTGTTGTGTTGATTATAGAAACAGTATTAAAGAAGTTTATATAGTAATTGTTGTTATAAAGTACTGGCTATGGGCACTTTGTAATCTGTTGTTACCATGACAGACTCCATGGAGATGTTCACAGATGTTCACAGCTTCCTTTGAAGCAAGGAGGGCAGTTAAGTTTGAGAATAGTTGAGGTCATGAAGAAGGCAGTTACCTGTTAGACGACACAAATTTTGATCAGTCAAACAATAGTATTCACTGTCCATAGTGAAATACTCATTGTAATCTTGGTGGAGGCAGGAAATGTGTGTAAATGGCTTTGCCAAGGACAAAATGCTAAAGATTTAGACCATTGCACAACGGCTGCTATATCAGTTATTACACTTCATGACATGAAAATACTTTCAGCGAACACCAGCAATAATGTGGGATAAAATAATGTTCAGTTCAGACAAAATGATGGATGCCATGTAGTGTGAGGTAGAGATCAATTCATGAAGGTTGCTTTTGTGATATTTTTATGCAGTATGTTGTGAGTGATTTCCAAAACCTCTTCTTCAGAATTAACCATTATTATCATTAAACATGTGTTTAGTGATGTGGATGGCGAATATTGATGATGCTAAATAGTTTATGACAAGTCATACTGTCATGGTTAATGTTGTTTTTAATTCCACAGAGACTTAGCTTGTCGTAATTGCTTGGTGCATGCAAACAAAACAGTCAAAATTGGTGATTTTGGGATGACCAGACACGTCTCTGACAGTGTGGACTACTATCGTTTTAATCGCAAAGGTAAATCTATGACTTAGGCTTGCAAAGTTTATTGCTCAATGAAGGACTCTCATTCACAGTAATTCACTTATACTGTGCCCATTATAACTGAGAATTGCAATCTCCTCTGAACATAGAGATTTTTATGTTGATCTTATTTTTGTCATGTCACTACACAGTTATGACAGAGATCTAATTTAACTGGCCAGTGAAGTGGAATGGACCCTTTTGATTGGCTCTCCACTGCCAGAGAAACAAAAAAGTTATTATATCAAATTGTATTTCTGATCTCTCTCTATGACTCAGCCTACCCTGAAGTTTGTCTGTGATGACCCCTGATCTTTATCCACCATTATTTGTTGACTCTTGTAATGATTAAAAAGGAATGACCATGACATTTTTCTGTTTGTGGGACCTAGCAGGATGCAGCAGATCACCCTGCTTTTGCACATCAGAAGGGTGTTATAGACAAGCACATTAGTAAGGGGTTTGTGTTTCATGTGCATGCATAATATCTAAATGTGATGGATGCTGAGCCTTAGATATCACTGAAGACTCTTTATGTTGCAACATGAAATAAAAGGCTAAAAAATCTTGTTATGCCAGTGTTATTCCGAAAGTTCCACACCGAGATGACAGTGAGCTTTTTGTGTTGAAATTTTTCAAGATCTAATTTATGTAAGCTGATGACTGTGCTGTTGGGGAAATAAGAGAGAAAAGTGGCAGATTGAGATGTAGCTGTACTGGTCTTAAGAGTTGATCATAATATTTTGCTCAAGATGCCATAAGTCAAGAATTGCTTAGTCAGAAGAACCCAGCCTGGCTATCAGTTATCAATGATGTACCACAAGGTTGAGATTTACATTGGACATTTTTTTAACAATCTGTGATCAGTGATAGTTCTCTCATTCCTTTCTCATAAAACAGTTTTATACCATCTATGATAAGAGTGTTGTAGGAATTTTTTTTTTTTTTTTTTCTGCCACCTTATTTTAACACTCTCGTGGTCTCATTTTTGAATGCTGGAACTGTGCAGTTTGTTTGAATGTGCAAGAAGATGGTTATCAAATGAATGTTGGATCAATATTTATTAATATTATGCTCATTTTTTAAGACTTTATTTACATAATTTTGGAATCACCTCATTTACACTGTACAAAAAAAATAAATTCTACCTTTTGTGGAAAATAAAGTTATTATATGTTATCTTATCTAAGTTTACTTTCTCATTTATTTTCATCCCTTCCCTGCTGACTTCATTTATTTGAGCTGAAGACTATGTTACAAAGCCTCCACAGGTTGAGTTTCAAATGCAGATCTCTGCACAGTTGCTCTGATTCTAATCCCAGGGTGGACTGCGAGGGGTTACTCTTAGCAGCCTGTGTTGTCGTGTACGTGTGTGTTTTGGGAGTGTCCTTTTTACAAAGGAACTGTATCTCTAGTACAGAGGGAAGTGTGCAGTAACCTAACCTATCAGCCTCCGAGCCGCATGGCTAAGTCACATTTGGACTATCACTGACACAAAGGGAGTTGTTGAGTTAAATCATTCTCCAAGCGGCGGCCTCCAGGAGGGGACGTCAGGTGCAAAGCTTCCACACG
>JBCAUA010101467.1:0-10244 GCA_038406235.1 Peronia verruculata
TGTGTGTGTGTGTGTGTGTGTGTGTGTGTGTGTGTGTGTGTGTGTGTGTGTGTGTGTGTGTGTGTGTGTGGGTGTGTTCCATTACTCATACAGATATTTGTTACTATATAATTACGAGGCTTTCGTCTAATGGATGCATACAGGAAGGCTTAAACTTCACAGAAAATGTCGACGGATTGGATTAATGGATGGATAGATGGATGGATGGATGGATGGATGGATGGATGGATATGGGATGAATGGAGGAATGGATGGCTAGACGGATGGATGGATGAATGGATGGGTGGATGGATGGATGGGTGGATAATGGATGGATGAATCGATGTATGGATAGTTGTGTGAATGGATGGATGAACGGATGGATGGATGGATGGATGGATCAGCAAATGACTAGATTACTGTATGGATGGATGAATCAATGGACGATTGGATTATTGAATAGAGAGACCACTGGATGGAAGGAACTCTTTCTGAATGAATACCAGATAAACACGTAAGCAAATAACTAGATCATCAGTAAAACAGATGGGTGGATGGATATGGGATGGACGGATGGACGGATGGATATGGGATTGATGGATGAATGGATTGGTGGGTGGATGGATGAATTGATGGATGGATGGATGGATGGATGGATGGATGGATGGATGGATGGGTGGATGGATGGATGGATCAATAGATGACTAAATTTCCGGATGGTTGGATGAATCAATGGATGAATGGATTAACGGATAGAGGGATCATTGGATGAAGGGAACCCTCATTGAATGAATACCAGATAAATAGATAAGCAAATAGCTAGATCATCTGTAAAAAGACGGGCAATCAGAAGTTCATGCATACAGATCTACATCAATCAAACTACCAGCTTTAGGGAATTTACCTGCAAACTGAAAGAAATCCTCCTGCACTCCATCAAAGCAATAAGCAAACTTCATTCTGCCGGTAATTCCATTTATCAAAAGCTAGCGATCTCCAGATCTTATAGACTTAAACGTTGGGAGAATGCAAGATTTCTTACAAGAGGTTTGCCCAGAGTTTTGGAACTTGAAAGGGCCCAAGTCTGATCAGCCAATGAGAATCAATGTTTGGGCTTATGGCCACTGCATTGTATCTGGCGGAGCAAAGAGAGACCATTCCGGGAGACTTGGTCACATCGCCGGCTCCGTTCAAGGGGAGTAATCAAGCAAAGTGCAGCGGTTAAAGCCCCTTGCTGAAAGCTGTCTTTGTTTGGAGGTGACCAGAATCATGGCTAGGTGTCGTCCCTTTGCTGGTGATGTGAATTTGTGGGTTTATAAGTGAGTTTGTGCATATGAGAAGATAGGGAGATGTTTAAATATAGATCTATTATGAAAAAAAAACGATTATAGGTTCGAGTGGGCGGACAAGACGGGACTGAGAGTATGTTTGATAGCAAGTTCTATTTGCTTTAAATGTTTCAAGTTCTCAAAAAATATCAATGAAATGTATAGGCACAGGAACGGACGAACGGCCGACAGATGGATGGATGGATGGATGGATGGATGGATGGATGGATGGATGGATGGATAGATGGATGAATGGATGGATGGTTGAATGAATATATAGATGAGAGGAAGAAACAGCAAAGTATGCACATGAGAACAAACCAGAGAAAAGCACCAGAAAAAAAAAAAACACCCCCCCCCCTCAGCCCCTCTGGGAAAATGGTACGCACACATATATAGAGTTAAAACAGAGATAGACACCAAAGGCGTAAGGGACAGGTATTTTTTAACGTGATTTTCGGAAGCATAAGAAATCTTGTAAGCCTCAACACAGACTGAATCTGGAACACATCAGAACCTAAATATGGCCAAGATAACAAACTTTAATATGAATCTATTTATCTGTTAAAATATTTTTCCACTGACGGCATTTCTTGTCTCATAAAATTGTGACACTTTAATAATAATCATAGCACAGGGATGAAACAGAGTGAGAAAAACGTCATTGACAGAAGATTACAGATGTCAAAAAGCCATAGCGTCGTCCTCTTTTCACAAAGACGTTTTTACAAATGTTTACAAATGAAATTAAGCGGGAAAAGAGGGGGAAAACCCCAACATTACCATTAATCATCTTAGAAATCGACGGCAGAACGTGAACATGGCTACCGATTAAACTAGTAAACGAATAATAAAAGAAATAAAACTTGAAGAAAGAATTTGGTAGAGGTTTCGAAGAAACAAAGAGGAATGTATGACACAAAAATAATAATACATGTAGAATACTGACGACTAGAAGGAATAAGAGAAAATGAAGGTACTTTAGCTTATGTATTTATTTTTATGTATCTATTTATTTATCTGTTTGTTTACTTATTTATTTTACTTTATTTATTTATTCATTATTTATTTATGTATTTTATTCGTTATTATTTATCTATTATTTAATTTATTTTGGCTATTTTTTTTTAAATCGCTTTTTAGCTTTGAGAGTTATCAGAGAAATAAGGACTCAGCAATAATAATATATAATGCCAAACCCTTCAGGCGTTTATTTCTGGTGTCTTGCCTGAGTAACCGTTCTGAAAAACGAGCTTTCTTAACTGCTCCTAGTTCGTAGAACTCTACCGTAATGTGAAATAAATCAGTTTTAACTCAATCGCATATGTCATCAAACTTTGAAATATGCCATGCAGTTGGACTCTTCAGTTTGCTTTTGGGCACATTAAACATGTTCTTTCCATATAATTTTTTGAAATGTTTAAAAGAAGTCAGAGCTACAGTTGAAAGGATTTATATTCAAGACTTTATTTCTTTCCGATCATGATTCACTATCGGACAGTTATCTCCAGAATGCTACACAAATATATAAATAAAGCTTTGTGGAATTTTATGATTTTGTGTCTTCTCTGAATTGTATGGCTATGACTTGTTCTAGGAAATAGAAACTTCGTGTAATTTAGCTGTGAACGAGTAAATATTCCATTCGCACTCTGAGCTCCTTAAGTAAGTTTCTCTCCCTTTCTCTCCAAATGAAATCTAAACGAGTCGGTCTAAGGAGTGCCAATTTCTGAGAATTCCATAGCCATTCATAATTTCTATATAATAATTTCCCTTATTGGAAATGACCCGATTTTTTCACTTATTTATTTGTGATCCCACTACTCTCTGTTTAATTTCATCCTGCTTTGTAGGTTAGATACCAGACGGACCAATCAGGTGGGCTGTCAAATATTCACTTTGCCTGGTCGGAATAGAAAACAATCGGCCTACGGAGTAAAATGACAAAAGAAATGTCATTTTGTATTCTGACAGCTAGATATTTAATTAGGAGGAGCAAAGGTGGATAGATCGATCGATGGATGGATGGATGGATGAATGGCTGGATAGATGGATGATGGATGGATGGATTGACGGACGGACTGATGGATTGACAGGCAGCCGGGCCGACGGAAGGATGGATGGATGAATGGATGGATGGATAATGGATGGATGAATAATGGATGGATGGATGGATGAATGAATGGATGGATGGATGCATGGATGAATGCATGGATGGGTTGGATGACATTCATGCACTTGAACACAACAAAGACAGAAAAGTAGTGAGAAAACCATCCCAAAGAATACACATTAATTTTCTCGTGTAATGTAACGGAAAATAGACAAAAATACGAAAGAAAGAAAAAGGCCAGATGTTTACAAACTCTTACAGTTACTAGAAACCGTTACAGAGATGAGACAGAAAACAGACGCAAGACAGCAACGTTATAATTATAGTTCCCTGGCCAAAAGAAGCACACAAAAAATAAAAAAACCACAGACGTATATTATTACTAGAAACTACAGACACTCATCTCTAAATATTGTTTTTGTGTGGGTCGGTGGACAGTTTTCGATCCATGGCAGTTCTTCAATGGGACTTACAAAAGCCAACGTTTAGAGATACACTTAGACAGAAGTAAATGGTACACTTACACACGCCGTACTTCCGTATAATCATGGGCTCAACATACATTCATGCACTCATATGTTATCACCATCATCACCATCATCATTATCATTTAATAAAATAGAAAAAGACTGTCCAACCGGCAACTAACTAAACAATTAAAAAAGCAAATAACATAATTATATAAACAACTTCATCTTGATGTTGAAGAAAGCCAAATTGTCAAGTCAAATTGACTCCTCTTCGGGGCTTGAAAGTGAAAGCCAATGTTTCAAGTCACATTGCATCATCATCATCATTTTATGAAATATAACAAAACCATCTGACCGGCAACTAACGAAACAATTCAAGAAAAGCAAATAACATAAATAAGCAACTCGATCTTGATTAAAATACTCTGCCATCATCATCACCATCATCATTTTGCTGGAGTGTTCCAACAGCACACAAAGGTGTGGACAGGTATTTCAAAATTTGGTATAAAGGCAACAAATATGAGGAAAATAAATAATTTCCAAAATTTCGAATCTGCTTGGGGCTAGGCATCAGTATAAACAGGCCAGGTAACCGGATTCATTTGAAGGCTGGCAATAGATCGTGGTCTTAAAATTAAAATGTTCTTACTGCAACAACTTTATAACATAGTTTGAACACTTTCATTCTGAGACGACGAAACTTCGGTGACCGAAACTCAGATCGTGTGACTCTTGTTGAACTCAGCATGCATGGTGCTCACAGATTTGGCGGCCTTTTCTTAATTTGGCTATTGTTATAAATGTCTGATATATTCTCATATTTGAATGCGATGAATGTTTTCATGTCATTGATCTGTTTAAATTAATATGTGTCTCAGTTTTGCTAAGTTATGATTTGTATGAATACAATTTTGTACAGGTCAACAATTTGGCCTCTTGTTTCAGATTTTTTGACGGTGTTTTAAATCTGGTGATGTAAACAGTCAGCCTTCAATGCCTACCGCGGGTATTTGGCCTGGTATAGGGACACCCAGGCTTGGGGACATGGAGAAGAGAGAGGGAGGTTATCAGGTTTCCTGGGTCCAGATAATCTTTGTTGTGGACTGTTTCACCTCCGTATGAAGATGGGGTTTAAATAAATTTCAGACAAAACTTCAACACTCGCTGGCCTTTCACTTTCTGTTTCATTGTAAAGAATCCGGAGGAGTGGTTAAAGGAATCAATAATTAATTTACGTCATTGTGGGAATTCCATATAATTGAAGTGTCATGTGACAGTGCCACAGATAGTGTCCTTCATATTCTGGAATAACTTGTCTTTAACATAATCATCATTCTATTAAAATGCCTTCCATTTTAAAGCATAGAATGTCAACCGGTAACTAGCTAACTACATTAATAAAAACAAATAGTTATCCGGAACAATGAACAATGATAAAATAGGCAGAGGGCTAAGTTTGTGAGCTCATTTGGCTCTTTATTGGGCTGATATCATCACTAAGATTGTCATTATAGTCGGCCATCTTTTCTAGAGAATAGGCCACGAACCACAGATTCTATTCAACACGTCGTTTATTAACCAATTTTATCGTTTCATTCTGAAAGTAATCTTTCCTCCTTACATCTAAAATCTTAACATAGTGTTCATATACCGGGATTCTCATATTTTGTACCCGTATGTTACTCATGATATGCGTATGTACATATGTATCACATACCTAAGATCACACAGATATCCTGCAGGACTCACGTTCATCATATAGTTACACATTATTTCACATGCATGTCCTATACACACTCACAAAATAGGCACACACAAATTCCTACACTCAGGCTGTCCCATTTATTCGCAGATCAACGGCGCTATCACGCACCTAGGTCCACAGACAAAAAACTATGGGACAGTCTGACACACCTCACGCACACACACACACACACACACACACACACACATAACTCTTTAGC
Organism: Peronia verruculata; assembly: GCA_038406235.1. Lineage (NCBI taxonomy): Eukaryota > Metazoa > Mollusca > Gastropoda > Systellommatophora > Onchidiidae > Peronia > Peronia verruculata. The sequence goes on from JBCAUA010101467.1 coordinate 5,858, forward strand.
CTGCTTACACAGAGGCTTTGCAAAAGTCCCTCTTTGACAAAGACATATTGTAATACTTTCTCTAAGCTATATGAGCTAAAATTGAAAAAGTGCTTACGTCCCTTTTTAAGTGAAACCATCTCAATCAAGGTCATATGCCTCTCTAGTTACCCCAGTGTCACATTTTGTGTTTGGATGCTTGTACTTAAATTTGGATAGCCAATTTCTCACTGCTTTGTTTGTTTGTCTCTCGGCTTTGACTCAAAGTGTGTGGAAATGTAACTGATGTACTGTTTGCTCTGAGGTTTAACTGTTGTCATATATTTTTTTCTAAATTTCATACACACTTTCATTACTAACACAAGTACTCTCCGCATTCTCAATCACCCAAAAATATCTTAAAATCACTTTCAAAAAACAAAAAAATAATAGGATTCCAGGCTGATCCCTGGTTCAACACTTACAACACACAGACACACAGACACCCACACACACACATACACACTTTCAGTATTCACACACCGGCCTTTTCCATTCACAATCTCTCAAAAACTTCTAAAAATTGCCCTTTAAAAAACAACAGCGCCCTTTGCTGATCACTGGCTTCCGAGAGGGAAGGACGTAATGGAGTTCTTAAGCCCAGGGCAAAATTGAAATGGGGCCCGAAGTACTAATGCCCAGTTGGCAGGAAGCAGAGAGTGAATCTACTCATTCAAAGCCTCTGATTTCAGACAGGATATTTTCTGGGTAAACTCCTTCTATCCACGGATTATACAACTCAGCGAGCAGGGGCGTAGCCAATAAGGTTAAATACCGACCCATTCCCCTCTATAAACCCGTGGTTAAAGTCAAGGCAATAGCCCTGGATCTGATTTTTTTGCAAAAGAGTCGTCTATTTTCATTGGGCCCATAAGCGACTGTGCTATACCTTTTTTTTTCAAGAAATAGCGGAGTAGGTTCTATCATGGAGGGTATTTTCTCATGTGAAATATTATTTATTCAGCGGTTATTTTGTTCTTGTGTCTATAGTTTTATTTCTCGTTAATTTCAGAGCGTAACATTTCTACCCACGGCAGTACCATGCCACTAAGTCTTCATGGGTAAATGACTAAAAGATAAGGAATGGCTGCGAAAGATACGTTCCTTCGCAATATTAGACCAGGAGATTTATAACAAGCTCATTGTTCACTATCTGAAGATAAAGTCAATTATTTTAAAAACTGTGAGAAAGTTCAAGATGTCTGTTTGTTAATGCGTTATAGTTTGTTTGTTTGTTTGTTTGTTTGTTTGTTTGTTTGTTTTTCATATATGAGAATATATCAGAACTCTGTGCTCTGTTATAGAAACCTTGGGTTTGAGAATTCTAGAGATTAAGACATCATGGGATGTTAAGAAAAAAAAAAATGACGACAATCAGATCGTGTCATCACATTCCGTGTTTTCTGCATTTTTGAAAAGTTGTATTATTATCATCATTTATCTTGGTTTGTTTTGTTTTTGTGTTGTTGTGTTTGGTAAACAACATGGGGAGATTCATATCTCAGATCCATTCCTGGAGATAAAAATGTTCTCTATATGACAGTTAGATGTGTCTAATCTTCACATCTAGATAGGAACACACTGTCTTGAAAAGAAACAGATATAACAACATATTGAAGACAGGAAGCCTATACCCAAGATAATAACAAATAATAATAATAATAATAATTCACCAGACATTCAAGACGGTACTCAGAAGAAATCAAATCAAAGGGCTTGGCTGGAATTAGAAACATGAAGAAGAAAAAAAGCCGAATATAATGATATATTGGCCAGGTTTTTTTTTTTTTTTTTAATCCCTGATTGAAATTGATAATGTCACAAGAATGGGGGATACAACAGCATCAGTAGACTAAAGAGATCAAAACGTACAACAAGAAATCGATAAATGACTTAAGCTAAATCTTTTAAGTCAGCCCTTAAACCAGGGGTGTCCAAACTAGGGCCCTCGGGCCAACTGCTGCCTCCGGGCCAGTTGTTATTGGTCCCCAGCAAATTCTAAAAATACAGTGGAACACATTTAAATCAAAATTTCAAGGACCGGGCAGATTATTTCGATTTAAACATAATTTCAGTGTGTTTATTTGTTTGTATTTGGTCCTCACTAAAAAAAAAAAAAACCAAACAAAAAAAAAAAAACTTCGAACACGCCGAAACAGTCTCATGAAAAACTCAGAAAAGAAAAATCTATATGAGAGAAATGAAATAATCATTTTGATTATTAATTTCTATATTATGAATGAGAGCGCTATAATTGGTCTTTTTACTTATAATAGATAAGAGCTATACTGCAACAGTTACCAAAACAAAACAAACAAAAAAAAACAAACCAAGAATAAACCTAGGACGTGTCACTGAAACATCCTTAATACATCGTTCTTAAAATTGTGAATTTCAACAGCTATTTTGATTCAATTCCGCAAAGGCTGAAAAACTGAAACAGCTTCTTTTATTATGTAAGTTATGTAATCGGATTTTAAGAGATCTTAACATCTGTTTTATTGTCTAACTTCCATAGGAACTCAAGACAGAACAAGAAATCTAAACTTGTTTATTATTATTTAACTCCCATACCAGCTTCAAGAAACAAAGAAATCTGATCATTTTTGTTATTGAGTAACTTCCATAGGAACTTTAGAGAGACCAAGAAATCTAAACATTTTTTGTTGTTGTTGTGTAACTTCCATAGGAACTTTAAAGAAACCAACAAATCTAAACATTTTTTTTTTCTGGTTGTTATTATATAACTTCCATAGGAACTTTAGAGAAACCACGAAATCTAAACAATATTTTACGGGGAAGGGGTGAAAGGGGGGGGGGAGGCATGTAACTTCCATACGAACTCCAAGAAATCATGAAACCTTCACATTTTCGGGGAGAGGGTGGAAGGGGGTAAAATGTTATTTCCACATGAACTCCAGAGATACTAAGAAATCTAAACATCCTTTTTCTATTGTATAAATTTGAACGTTATCAGTCCCACTGGCTTCAAGCTCAATGACAAACACAACAAAGATGAACTATACCCTGAAACCAGCGTTAGGAGGGCTAATCGTGCAAATAATAGCGAACAAGACAATTCCTGCAAAGTCGAACCACTTCACCCGACTGGACGAGCCAGAATCTATAACAGCCATATCTGCAGTTGTGGTTAGGGGCACTTTTTGTGCTAGTATGCAGCGCTGTCTTCTCGGGTAATTCTATTACCGAACTCCTTCAGACTTGATTGTACGCCATTGTTACAGAGGGCAGAAACCGGTAAACGATTTCGCCTTAGGCTGGAAGGGACCAAGAGAGAAAAAAAAAGGTTTACTACACTGGTAGCTTTCAGAAATGTTGGATACTTTATTGTGACAAAATGTTGTTTCTTTAAGTAGCTAACGAAGTAGGCATTCAGTTTTTGATATTCTACTACTATTACTACCTCTACTACCACTACTACGACTACTACTACAACAACAACAACTACTACTACTACTTCGACTACCACTACTACCACTACTACTACTACTACTATTTCTGCTACTACTACTGCTGCTACTGCTACTACTATTACTACTACCACCACCACTACTACTACTACCACCACTACTACTACTACTACTAGTAATACTACTGCTACTAGTACTACTATTACTACCACTATTACTGCTACTACTACCACCACTACCACCACTACTACTACTACTACCACCACCACTACTACTACTACTACCTCTATTATTTTTGGTTATTATTTCTATTACTATCATTATTATTATTGTCATTTGCCCTGTTCAATGATAACGTCAAAGGTAATTCCAGAATTCTATTTATGTACTCGTAGATATCTTTTTCTTCATTTTCTAGCTCGCTATCTCGAAACAGGCCAGTGACATTACATTTGTTGGCAGACCACAAAACATCAAGATGTCAGGAATTTTTGTCAAATGCTTTTGTATCCAGACCCCATTAAGGGGGATTTTTACTTCTATCTTTTCTATTTCCTTCACATAAATGCTTTTTTCTACATGTTATTTTTGCTCCTATCATTTTGCTAATCACTCTTTTCTTCTTGCTCTTTTTCCGATTTTTTTACATCTAGTTCTTGATCTCACCTGTCCTTGCTCTTTTTCTGGTGTTTCCGGTGTCTTTTTCCCAACCCATTCGACATCTCTTCCTCCTCTTACTTTCTCTACATCTTTGTCATTCTGTCTTTTCTTAGCTTTCAGTGTGTCAAGTTCTTTCCCCCTCTCTTTCTCTTTTTTTTTTTTTTCTGAATCCCTCCTCCCCCTCACTGTCTCTTTCTCTCTATGTCTCTCTCTCTCTCTCTCTCTCTCTCTCTCTCTCTCTCTCTCTCTCTCTCTCTCTCTCTCTCTCTCTCTCTCTC
>JBCAUA010101478.1:0-10244 GCA_038406235.1 Peronia verruculata
TGTCACATCATATAAACAAAGCCACATGTGAGCGATGTTCCCTAGGTCATGTGATTTTGCTTAAAATACCTAATTTAGAACGCATTATCTATCAAAAGTACAATTCGGGCTAAGCACTCTCGCGAGTTTACTATTCAAGTATTATCGCATTTTTAGAATAACGTCAAAGACAGAAGTCTTTTTTCGAGTACATAGAAACACTGATCCATATGCAGCAATGTCGTGTGCCAAATTTCAGGTGGATACATACAGCAGTTTTCGAGTCCATAAGCCTATTGTAGGTTTTGTTGCGAATTTATAGTTGCCTTGCACTGCTCTGTCGAGCATGGGATAAGCGAAAAAGAATACTGAATTATAGATTATCGAAAACCCTTGCCGGATTTGTAGGACTAAACAGTCAGAATTCCTTTAATTCGCCATTTTAAGTGCGGCATAACTGACCTTGATTTTAACCCCTTCCAGTCGAGCACTATTTTATTATATATAGTTTATAATACGGTTATAAAGAAAAAGAGAGAGAGCCTAAAATATAGTACTTGTTTTATATGAGAAAATACACAGACAGACGGACTGACAGAAGGACGGAGAGACGGACGGACGAACAGACGGATGGATGGATGGATGGATGGATGGATGGATGGATAAATGGAAAGACGTGCGAATGGATGTTTGGATGGATGGATGGATGGAAAGACGACCGAATGGATGGATGGATGGATGGATGGATGGATGGATGGATGGACAGGCAGACACAGAAAAACAGACAGACAGACCAGCAGACAGACAGCACAACAGACAGACAGGTGGGACTCTCACTCAATCCTTTCCTCCTCTCCTTCTCTTCCTCCTTATCTCTATCTCTATCTCTCCTCGCTGCTTTCATGTTATAACTCAATTTACATCCTCTTTCCTATCCACCCCCCCCCCCTCCCTCCTCTCTACATTATCTCTATCTTATTCCACCTCTCGACCTTTCCCAACGTGCTCGTACCAAATCCCCTTGTCCGGCGTACAGCGTACAAGAATCCCTGGATCAGGTCAGTTCAGTGGAGAATAGCCTGCAGCGAAGCTCTCTTGTGTTTTATGAGATTCCAAAGCCCAAATGACCAGTGGGCATTTTGTCCGGGGGACGATGTATGGTGACCCTGGCACCCGGGTCAAGGATTTATCCAGGGAAGAGAATCACTGAAGGACTGCTATGATCAGAACTGGTCACTGGCCTGTTGGGGGTCAAGGCCACAGGTCTATCTATTTCTGTGTCCACATGTATCTACCCAAAATGTGACCCCACCTACGTACTAGGCCAACCAACATGTATTATTCAGTATATTTATCTGTCTGTCTACCTGCATAACTGTTTGTCCGCCCATGCGTTCTGCCTGCTTGTCTATCCGTCTGTCTGTCTTGTTTGTCTGTTCGTCCGTCCGTCTGTCTGTCTGCCTTGTCTTGTCTGCTTGTCTGTCTGTTTGACCGCCCGTCCGTCCATCCGTCCGCCCATCGATCCATCTATTTATCCATCCATCCATCCATCCATCCATCCATCCATCCGTCCGTCCGTCCGCCCGTCCGTCCGTCCGTCCGTCCGTCCGTCCATCCATCCATCCGTCCGTCCGTCCGTCCGTCTGTCTGTCTGGCCTGCCTGCCTGTTTATTTACCATTTGTCACTGACTGACAGCATCTATTTGCCTATCTCTGTGCCTGATAAAATCTCTTCAACTACACTTGTACATGACAACAAATAAATCTGTTGGTAACAACAACCAGGCAAGGCTTCGGAACCGATTGGAATGTTTATAAACTTAACCGAGACTTCATGACATCGATCACGACCAGTCCTTGAACACAATTGTAATACACGCTTAAATTATAATTCAAGGGTTATTTTATTGATTTTACTCTGTATCAAAGCCTGCTATTATTCGGGCGTACACTAAAAAGCCACGCACGTAAGTTATTTGAATAACTTTCACTTTCTTTCATATTGCATTTCAGAAGCAGCCTACGGCACTGCATTTCCCGCTCGGGTGGGTTCGAAAAGAAGGCGTGTTCCAGCGATGACGGCGAATCCACCTTACCCAGGTGTGTCAGGTGATAACAATATACCTGTCAAGGTGTGTCAAACGAAATACTAGTTCAACTATCTCCAGTGATATACCTCACTACATACTGAAGAAAGCCGAGATAGCCACCTTCAGGAAGTTGAAAGGTTAACAAATACCGTAACCGTACCTACTGGAGCAACACGCCCTTCGCTGTCCCTCAAAGCCAGGCCAAGGCTAAAGCCTAACACACCTGCAGGCTGCACACGGGAGAAGTGCCACTTACTGAATGACACGTCAACCTCTACGTGGACCTGAATCAAGAAAGAACTGCTGTGATATCACCTGTCTATGCAGAACAATCACCTGACGTCACAGAAATTCCTGGTTTTGCTCGGGGCTGATCTTCATCAGAATATCAAGACGCTGATTCCATCCGATATTGGACAATTTACATGTAAGTTATTTCACCTTTCGTTATTCTTAGCTGGGAGAGAGGGGAGATTAGGGTTACGGTTTTGGTAAGCTTTTCCACCTTCTTTCGTGGTGGTTATCTCTGCTGGTCCTCGATCGTACCTAAAGGGTGTTTTGATCTCTTGAGCCGGGGGGGGGGGGGATCTTTATAGAGCGTAGGCCTATTCTAAGCACTACGGATTGTCTAGTGTTCAGATGATGAGAGCTGGCTGATAATTATAATGTAATTTACACGTTTGTTTACTTTTTTCGTTGACTAAAACTTCAAATGGATATTGCAGATAGTTCTTTCACATTAAGTCCGAAACAAAATTAAATGACACAGAAATTTCCTGATAGAATCTCATAGTTCATAATGATTTCTAAAAAAAAAAAAATAATAACAAAGGGATGAACAGTGAACAAAGCATGAAACAGAATCAGATGTAACTGCAACGATGTGCTGAACTCGGTAGAAAGAGAGATTCAAGATCCGGTAAATACAATATGGGCGGGCACCTTTCCTTTTTCTATCCAATGATTAAGCTATCTGAGTATCACAAGTGACGGAATAATTTTCACTTGTCAACCTGACGGTCACCATCACTACAAGAAACATAACAACGTTCAAGAGTGACGTATTGCACAAAACATGATTTAAGTTTTATTTCTTGCCGATTTATTGATCATTTTACTTCACTTTCTGACAACAGGAGGACAAAAAATTGAATAAATCTTTTCAAACTCTACATGGCAGGCTACTAGCAATGACATTAGATCTTCTAAATTTGGACGTCTATACTGTTCTACCCTTAATAACCAAAGTTTCAGATTCTTCGAATTTCAACAAAGACAGGATAACTGCTAGTTCATATTCGACTAGACAAAAATCTGGAAATCCTTAGCTGAGTGCTTGTACCCTCCTGCTAAGAACAGAAAACTCACTGATGTTTGTTACCGCTCCACCACGAGATCTGAGAACAACTGTCACCGGTGCTGTGCATTTTTATGTGTTTTTCTATGTCAGTGGTAGTGAACAGTTTGGAGTATTTGTACCCCCTACTAAAATTAGACGGGGCTTTCCAGCCGTTCGCTTGGTCGGAGGGAATCTATGATATTGTCTAAATGAAAGAATTTTACTAAGAATTTCCACTTTCGTTTTCTTGATTAATAAATGAAATGTTTCTATCACAGGAATGGAATCAATCTCTGCTGAGTGAAAGCATAGTTTCAAAGCAAAGCAGACATAATCTTGGTTGGATTGCATGCGGCCAGCTGTGTCCTGCGCAGGTAAGAAGGGCAGGCGATTCACAGAGCAGCTCCAGGTTCCTGTCGTCAACTGTGTTTATGGCTGCCAGCTCACCCTCCTTCATCTGGTCCTCCAGTGTAAGATCAGCGATGACGGCATTGCTGATAAAGATCAAACAAACACAGGCGTCCACTTAGTGATCTATGCACCTATGTATGCAGCGCTTGGAGGGGGAGCTTGCTCTCCCAGGCCTGGATCTATGCAATCTTAGGGCACATGTTCTTGCGGCGTCTTCATTCTTTGAGGCAGTGCACGTGTTTTTCACGCACATGAATCACGTGGCAGCAGAAATAATTGGGTAGCCTGACATTTTCATGGTGAAAAGGTAAATTATCTAAACCACCTTACCAATCTGTGGATAATCGATGTTTGGCCCAGGATCGTTACACAGGACCGAGATTCTGTGAATTCAATTTCAGTGATACTGGATTATTAGCAAGTACAATACCAGCCGGCATAATGACTGACTTTTTCAACTGGAGTTTCATACGTGGTATTGCTGTAAAGTTTTCAGACTAAAAACTGGAAGTGAATGCAGACACAGGTACCAAGACAAAGGTAACACTGCAGATGAAGGACAAAGTTTCCACATTGTAGGTCAAAGTGAAAACAAAATTTTAATGCGGGTCATTTGTTTTTCCCAGAACAGATGACAATAGAAGCGTGTTAAGAAGATTTCTTTCAAAGCAACAGGTAAGCCCGCATAGAGACACACATCTGAACTGAGTGATAAAGAATCCTGTGCTATGTCTTCGAGCATTAGTCGTGATTTGATGATAGCATATAGCAAAGAGTGTTCTGTCAACAGTAACTGTTCGTGCAACGTATCGGGAATGCCATTAAATCCCACAGTGGGTGCGCGGTAATGTTAACGTGATAGCAGGTATTGTTTACTGTTAACCTCAAGTGAAAAACACAAGTCTGACACAGACGAATCGAGCTGTGTAAATCGAGGAAAATACTGAAACATTCAGTGAAAAGGCGGATCGACGGGATGAATGATTGATAAGCTGAGCCGAGGACGGGAGGCCGGATGAAGGCAAAGCCTCAACAACACAAGAGAAACGTTGTAACTCAGTTTTAGGTGGATGTGGACGACATTAGGATGGTGTAGCCGTGGACTTGGGAGTGAGTGCTAGGTGGAACTGACAGCGTGACGTTGTTAGATTATACACCTTGTAACATTTCACCCATCTCGCCCGGGTTTGGGGGCGAAAGAAAGAGAGGAAGAGAGGAGTGTGGAGGGAGAGAGAGAAAGGGAGAAGGAGGAGGAGCCAGGAGGGTGGATTAATCCGGTGGATCGTTTGTTTAGTCCCGTCCCCGGGCTGAGAGAATGGGAGAGCTCGTGCGGCGGAGGAGAGGCGGGCGGCTCACGTGCTCTGTGGCCGCGCGGGGCGGGGGGCGGGGGAGGCCGCGGAGGAAAAAACCGCGCTATAAGTGTGGCCTGTGCCGATGTTACGGCATTAAGAGGAGGCTACCCGCGTCTCCTGCTGTTCCCCACCATTACCCCGCACAGGCGCAGGCTCAGGCCTACAGCAGTGACAGCACAGATTTCGGCGGGAGGCTGAGCCAATTTCTCCTCCTCCTCAACACCCGGGGTAGATCTCAGAGCACTGGCCAGCTTGTTAACCTGAGCGCTGTCCACCCCGCGGCCAGGAGATCTACTAGCACCGAGCGTGTTTGGATTAACACTTTGCGGGCTGGGGCCTCTGGTACAGGCACTGCCAGCCTATCGTTAGCACACTGTGATAGCCCTCGACACAGGGCTCAACATTCCAGCTTCCCGGCGCAGGGCGACAGTCTCTGCTCGCGGGCCGCCCACAGCCAGGAGAAGGAAGTCACTGCCCTCGCGCTCAGACACCGAGTCGCCGCATCAGCTCCGGGCAGGTGTTCACAGCGGAGGTCGTCGCACCTGTTCCTGTCGCTCCTGACTACCTGGGTACTCACGCACGCGCTGCTGGTCAGCACAAACCCCCACCTGCTCGCCCAGGCCTCGGCGGAGCCCCGCCCCTCCCCGTACTTATCATCGTCATCATCGTCGTCGTTTTCGTCATCTCCCTCTGCCAAGGCCAGGTACTACCTCGCGCCCGCCTCTCAACACAACGACACCATCTTTATCTACTTCAACCCACCGTCGCTACTTAACCTCAAGGTGAACACCTGCGAGAAAGTTTATTTCAACTTCACCTTGTACCGCCGGCCGGGCCGACACACTCCGACTTCAAGCAATAGCAAGACCTTCGTCAGCAATATCACCACCACCACTACCACCACCACAACCACAAACAAGAATCGTCTGGGCAACAGCAAAGACAACAAAACCGCCATCGACACTGGGAACAACAACAACAAGGCGCCACAAGATGGCCCCATGAACGACGAAAACGCCGGTTCTTCAACGACAACGATATCATCCAAAAGTTCAACGTCGACAACGATTCCTCTCGAAACTACCAGCGAAATCTCAGGAGTTATCAACCTCAGCCGCCAAGTTTCGCCATCCACGCCCAGCTCCCTCGCATTGAACCCAAATTCCAGCTCAATCACCGACTCCCCAACGTTGAAGGAGTCCTGTACTCCGGACACCAAAGGAGAAGGGGTAGGTGAAGACAGCAATGGTCCTACCTACTGGGTAATGATCTACTCCGACGATGACACCATTGCCCGCCCCGTTATCAGCTCCCCCCACAACACGCTGGCGGCGGCCCGTGCTGACACCAAAGGCAGCTACATTTTGATGGCTGTCTCGGCCGGACGCCAGCACAACTTCTCGGTGGAGGCTCGACATATAGGCAGGGTGACTATGTCCGTAGCAGTGGTGGACGTCAGCGGAGACCGGAAAATGCCCATGGTAAGACCTTAACTAGCTATGTTCATTTATCTGACCATGATCCATATTTATAAACATGTGGCCAGTTCTTCTTTTTTTACAATTACTATCACCACTAATACTACAATTATCACTATACAAATATTATTATATTGTACCACTACTACTACCAACACTATATCTACTACTACTATTCCTACTGCTGATACTATTACTACTAGTACTACTACTATCAGTACTACTAATAACATTACTTCTACTACTACGACTACTACAACTACTATTACTACCAACACTACTACTACTACTACTACTCCTACTACTGTTTCTACTATTGCTACTAATACTACTACTACTACTACCACTACTAGTAACACTATTTCTACTACTACGACTACTGCAACTACTACTACTACCAAATTACTACTACTACTGTTTCTACTATTGCTACTAATACCATTACTACTTACTACTACTACCACCACTGCTACTACTACTACTACTACTACAACTACAACTGCCACTACTACTAACATTACTGCTACTACTACGACTATTGTTACTATTACCACTGCTACCATCACCACTAGAACCATTCCGACTGGACTCATAGGGACATCTTCTGTCCTAACGAGCTATACTACAGTTTTCTTCATCCTTCACGGTCGTGAGTAAGGACTCAATCTCCGCTAAAACGGGGTTTTTTTCCCCCGTGCATCCCAATGTCTTGTTCTTCCAAAGGTATGTTGCGCATGTTAAAAAAAAAAAAAAAACTCTTGGACGTCCGATTAAAAAAAAAAAAAAAAGGCTGAGACGAAAACGCTACGCTGGCCAAAATCTTCTTTGCCCAAAAATTGCTTCTCCCGAAACTTGGCCGGGCATTTAAAGCTCACAAATTACAGAAATAACAAAGGGCAGCCACTGTCGAGAGAGACAACCGGTCACTCATGTGGCAGTGTCGTTTTCAATCCTTTGTCAGTTCTAAACCGCCTCAAACTAGCGACCACGGCTGGTTTAATTAAGCACTGTATTATTCTGCCTAGCTTTGAGTAGCCTTTCCCGGAGCTAACTAATTTCCAATGAGCTAGATAACCTTTAAAAAAAAAAAAATCCATCCCTGGACAATAAGATCGGTACAATGACCATCAAATCCGCCAGCTTCCTCTTGAGATGAACGCGCTACAAAGCGTCGTCAAGGCAAAGTAACCTCAATTTAACAATCAATAACTCTGACAACCGACAAAATGGCTATCACATTCTTCAGATTTCCTCCAGACAAATTCCCACATCCGTTTTCACTACCAAGTTTAGTGTATTGCCATGGCAACCTGGTACATTTCACTGTAACAATCGATAATCTGACAAACCATCACATGAACTACTGTTTTCACCCACTAAGTGTCGAGTTACTGAGTTTCAGATATGTTAGCCTTTTTCATTACTGCTTCTGGAGTGAGACATTTGAAAGAAAAGTACCACTCTGTTTTTGTTTGTTTGTTTGTTTTCTGTTTGTTTGTTTTTGTTTTTTCCATAGTGTAAAAAAAAAAAAAAAAACCTCAGATACAGTGGGTCAATATAAACCCAGTGTGATAATCAATTACTTGATGCAAAATAATTCGAGAACTGTCAATGTAGTTGTCTATTTTTCTCTTTGTCTAAAGGGTCAGCCTTCTATACACTTTTAACACTTATCTTGTATTGCAATATTTGACCAATAACCTGGGCAATCAAATGTTCCATCCTCTTCTGTAACTAATAACTTTCAGTCCATCAGCCTGGATTTGTCTTCTTCTAAAACTATACCTTTTTGCATGCATTACAATTATCGAAAAAGCTGCATCGTATAAACATTGGAAGTATCAGAATTTACTAAATCTTCTGTCTTTGTCTACAATTATATCATTTCACTGACCTCAGTCTGTTATCTTCTTTTTTGAAAGATATTATCACATTATCTAATTGATAATCTCCACATTCCGATTCCGTCTTGTCCTCCACACACAACGTCATTGTGCTGTATTAATCAATAACCTCGATCATCTAATCACCCACCCTCTTCTCAATTCCAAAGTACCGATTTGATTTCATCTTTCTCTAAAATACGCCTCTTCAGGACGGCAATGCTCGAGGGTAATGGCATCAGTGATTTTCAGCGCTCTTGAGGTATTGAGAAAAAAAGAACTGTCTATGGCATATGTCATTTAATGAGCTATCCACTGTGGTTCTATTGAACGAATACATACCTGTATTGACACATTTCTTTTATGACAGCGTTATTGTGTTCAAGATTTGAGCGTAGATCTGACATGATCTGCAATCACAGAGCAGGGCCGACACGCACCTTAATAGAATTGTATTAACTAACCTTGATTACTAAATCTCAGATCTTCTTTTTACATATCTTTACATTACACTGTATTTTTCTGTTGTTGCCTTCCCCTAAAAGCACAACTCTACATAGCATGCAAATATTACAACTGTAACTATACTGTAGTGATCAGTGACCTCGATCATTCTTCAAAACATAAATAAGCGATTTGATTTTCAATGTATTAATCTGATTTCATTTTCCACTGTGGACACAGCTCTTTACTTGAAACTTGATTGTACTGTATTGATCAACAGAGAACAGGTAAATTAGCCATGTGGTCAAACTATCTAAAATAGGCAGTTACACAATTTTTGACATGTTCCACTGTTATCGACTTTTTCTAAAGGTGTAGAGTCTACTCTATCTAAAGACACATAGCTAACTTTTCGTATGCAATTTGAGTAGGTAGTGTATTATATATATATATATTAATCAATAAACCTGATCACTAACTCCACCAACGTTTCTCCCTCCCCAGGCAAGTTATGTCCAGGCAGTAGCCGCCTCCCAATATCCGGTGGCAGCCGTCCGAGGCGAGAGAACGGCCGACCTGGTGTTCAACGGCTCGGCCGCTGCCATTGCCATCATCATCAGCTTCGGCATCGGCGCCGTCACCGACACGGACAGCATCAAGCGCCAGCTCAAATATCCGGTGGCCCTCATTATCGGTTTTTGCTGCCAGTTCATCATCATGCCTGTGGTAAGGACATCGGCCTGACTAGCTCAGCCATGATCGATCACGCCATCAGAGCGGTCATGGTCGCCAATTTTTTTCACTGTCTTGTAGCTCTTACTGTCTGATGTACGTGAAGATGGCTGTTTTTGTCTTCGTTAGTGAAGATCAGATTTCTCATCTACAAAATTAATGTTACACTTTCCTGGCCTTTACCTGAGTATGGTTTATACTGTCCGTTATATTTCTCTACTGTTGGCACGTCTTCATAATATCTGCGATAAGGATGCTGACTATATGTTATATATATTAACGATGTATCCAACAAAGCCAACAGAAGTTGGTGCTGGGGCCTTTTTGGGGGGCTAGGAGGCTCCAACCAAAAGTGGTCCGGAACCAGCCAGCCTTTTGATTTAGTTATATTGTCCGACACGTATAACACTCACATAATTCTCAGTGTTCAGATCTCCATTTCATGGGAAGTCTTCGTCTAAATTGTCGTTGTTGTTGTTGTTGTTGTTGTTGTTGTTGTTGTTGTTGTTGTTGTTGTTGTTGTTGTTGTTGTTGTT
>JBCAUA010101489.1:0-10243 GCA_038406235.1 Peronia verruculata
AAAAAAAAAAAAAAAAAAAAAAAAAAAAAAAAAAAAAAGAGGTCATGTTGCTACTACCACAAGAGGACACAAATGTCAGGAACTTACATTGGATTCATGGCTTAGCTTTCCCTTCAAGGCTTCATGTTGTTGCTGTCTCCTGGAGTTCTGGGATTAGATAATATAAAACAGACATTCACATTCCAGCCAAACAGTTTTTTTTTCTATATTTATTTTATCCCTGTTCTATGAAGACCTTGATAAATCAATGATGAAAAAAAAAAAATACATAGATGTACTGCGAGGATAGATCGCAGTGGCATGACATATGTATCTTTGCCTTTTCTTTGTCAGAATAGGATGAAGTATTTTCCAAAACAGTTCAGATTTCTTATAACTGTCAGATCTATAGTATCAGATATCTCACAATCTTTGTACACTCACTTGCTATTCCTAAGCTACTGATTAAAATGTACATGAACCAAGAGAATGAAAATGGGAACAAACCAATAAATGGACTCATCAACAAGACAACAACTATATTTTTCAAGCATCATCAAATTTAAGGTGAAATCTCTCTCTCTCTCTCTCTCAAAAAAAAAAAAAAAAGAGAGAAATGAAAAATTGTAACTTTTTGCCCTACCTAATGCTGCAATTGTGTCATTCACATTTCACAACATCTGAAGTTTTGGATATTCAGTATATAAAGGTAACCAACACAAATTCTTTGCCAACACAAGCGCATGTTATGTTATACTTACATTTTCTGCATCGTCATTTTCAGAAGAGATTCCATCATCCCCTGTGCTACAACTAGCGCTGCGATGGTTCTGTACAGAGAGTAAATTTGCAAATGTACAAAATGCCATTTTTCATTAGCTTGATAGTTCATTACACATTGAAGTTATGGTTATGGTTTTTATAACCTTTTCAACCTCCTGTAGTGGTGGTTATCTCAGCTGTCCACAATTGTGGTCAAAAAATAACATAACACTATTGTGTTATGTGATCACTACATTTAGACATTGAAAGAAGTATATGGAAAGCAATAACTCACTGAATCATACACGATAAAAGGCACTAATAATCATTTCAGTCCACAGTCATGTGTAATAAAACAAAAATCTCTTTGTTAAGGCATACTCATTAATTATTGTTCTGAAAAGCCCAATACACTAGCAACTTCAGGTGGATTTCAAGACAGCCCACCCACTAGTTACCACAACTGTTAAAATTGTGCTGTAAATGAAACAGGGTATTCAACTGCTTTTGAGTTATTTTTTTTTCTCACTGTTTTGGCTGGTTCTTAACCCTTTGGACCCATTATCCCGCTATTTCGGGAATCCTCTTATCTTCCTGTGCACCATAGTTCCGATATTTTGAGGAAATACAGTAGCATTCCAGTAAAGTGACTTTAGTACTAAATATAAACTGGAATACTGGAGATAATCCACGTAAAACCAATTGCCGGTTGAGTTTAAGTCATTTTAATTGATTTCATGTCCATATAATAATTATTTAGCGCATATTCCATATGCCTGAGCAAAAAAAGGCATTTTCCCCTTAGGAGCCCAGGGGAGGGGGGATGTAAGGCTCAGGGCACCAGGGTTCAAAGGGTTAAACGATGATGATTAGAAACTACTCTGGAAATAGCAGATCTATACTAGTGCTAAATTGTTTTCTTTGCCTATTCCATGTGTGTTTCATCACTAGGAATGTCCATAAATGATCGATTACCATGCTGGAATCTTAGCCAGGTAGAACCTAGATTGGTAAACAAATTTGCTCAAGCTGACTAAAATAAGAATGCAGAAGACAAATTACTATCTAACAAGATAACAGGTTTGCCTTCATTGTAAGATTTGAAAAACATAATGCTCATGTTAATGTATCATTCAAATGTAAATGTAAATTTCATGTCAAAATACAGAATTTCTGAGGGCACATGACATCTAATATAATACTTACATTGGGTATATTATTCCACATGTCATTTACTCAGCTGAGAATTCTACCTTCAGATAATATTCTATATGTCATCTACTCAGGTAAGAATTCTACCTTCATATATACTAAATGTCATCTACTCAGGTAAGAATTCTACCTTCATATATTCTAAATGTCATCTACTCAGGGAAGTGTTCTACTTTCAGATAATATTTTAAATATCGTGTACTCAGGTGAGAGTTCTACCTTCAGATACTATTCTATATGTCATCTACTCAGGTGAGAATTCTACCTTCAGAAAATATTATTCTGTCATCTACTCAGGTGACAATTCTACCCTCAGAAAATATTATTCTAAATGTCATCTACTCAAGTGCGAATTCTATCTTTTGATACTATTATTCTAAATGTCATCTATGCAGGGGAGAGTTCTGCCTTCAGATAATATTCTAAATGTCATCTACACAGCTGAGAGTTCTACTTTCAGATAATATTATTCTAAATGTCATTTATTCAGATGACAGTTTTACCTTCAGTCTTGGGTCTAACAACCCTCCACTTTTCTTTCGCCCAGGAGCGGGAGAGTTGGTGTCGCTGCTCATGGAGACAGTTGAGTTGCTGTTGTAGGCAGCGGTGTCGCCGCCCTGGCGAGCCAGGGGGTCCGTACGGAGAGGAGTCTGCGACCCACATTCCATGGACTGATCCGAGCCAGAGGAGAGCAAGGAGGTTCTGGGAGAAAAGACAAAAGAGATGTTCAATGTTAACTCTAGAAATATCAAACTAAATGTTAATCATAGGCATGCTGATCTGTTCAACAGTGAATCTCTATGGTTTCTTTGATTGATCCTTAACCCTGCACACAGACATGGGAGTTTCTTTAGGAGAGGTTTGCTCACCTGATGTTTCCATTATTATCTATTAACTCTTTCCATGCCATTCATCTCTTTATAGATGCTCTGCATCTTCTACAGCTGTGGCAAATTGTCTAAAAATAGACGATCTCCAAGTCACCATTTGTAGTGCTTCTGACGGCCACTTGTGATTGTTTTTCATCGTCATTATGTATAGTAACTCTTTTGTAGTATTATTTTTTTTGTTTAAATCAAAATAGAGAAAGATTGTGACTTGGCTGCACAAAACACACAATTTTTTTTATATTGTTTTTCAAATTGTTACAGTTTACTTTTACAATGCTCTAACACAGCCGTAAAGAGTTAAGTGAGAGGGCCTGCATTTTGTTTGTCAGTGAAATTCCCTGGATTGGACTCTTGATACACCTTGGGCAGGGAATGTATGTTGCAAAGTATAACTCATTTTTGCCCTTTATGTATTGATATTCTGGTTTAAATTTTTGTTCATTCTCCTGAATACCCCAGTTCTACTCACTTGGATGATGTCTTTGGTACAGCGTTGGCCGACTTGCCGGTCAATCTCTCTCTGAGAGCATCCACTTTATTGAGGTTGTGGTGATGGTGGTGATGATGTTGATGCAGCTGTTGTTGTTGTTGCTGTAGTTGCTGCTGCAGCTGGTGGTGACTAGGGCTGTGCAGCCTGGCGATGGCCGAGGTGTCCACGTGGGTGTTTAGCTGTGGAAAGTAAACCACCTTTTCATTAACTGTCTTGACAAAATCAAGAACCTGCCGGCTGTATCAATAGAGTTGCTGTTACAGTACATTTTACTTACAACATCCCATGTTCACAACAAAATTCATTTACAAAGTGCAATCTCACAAAAAAAAAAATAGACAACAAATGTGATAAAATTCACTAGCTACTATCATGTCAACAAGAGACATTCATCAGTACAACAAAAATATCTTGCACCCACGGCAAATCAGTTGGAAGTCGCTCCAGATTTCCCCAATTGCCCAGAGTGACTTACGATCCACAGATGTTTTTGGGTCATTTTTTTAACTATTTTCTAACTCAGATACCATTTTTTTTTTTTTTTTCACACAAAACAAAAATTTAACCTTTTTTAACCTGAAAAAAAGAAAAATTTTGGTATCTTAGTCACAAAATAGTTAAAAATGGTCACAGATCGCAATCGCCTTGAGCAACTTCCAACTCATTTGCCCTGGAAGCAAGACAAATACATTTGCCAACTGCTACGTTAACATGACAGATTCTAAAAGATAACTCACTTGAAAAGTCTTTTATTTACAAAGCACATTTTAAATACACAATGAAAAATCAATTGCAATGTGCTATATTAACAAGCCAAATCTAGTTCACTCTTAAACCACTTTCATTTCTCTCTTACAGAGATACTGAGCTATGTGTTATTCTATGTACCAACAGGCAGACATATTCTGAGGGTGAATCAATGATAGTATATAAGAATGAATCATGTATATATTCCAATAAACGAACACAAAACCTTCAGAAGCATAAAGCTGACAATTACAAAAACTTGTCTTCTCCTCTTGGAAACCATTTGAAAGGTTTCAGAGCAAAATGAGACATATCGAAATTCCCCGTACTGAGGGGCATAACTCAAAATTTTTAAGAATGGCATTTGTTGCATTTTACCCTAAAACCTTCATATATTTCAATAGATGAGCGCAAGGCCTTCAAAGGAACAAAGTTGACAATTACATAACTTGTCCTCTCCTCTTGGAAACCATCTGAAACTATTTTATGCTCAAGTATGGAGTGAGTACCATCGCCATATGTACATTTTCACAGCTTCAGTCTTTTTCTCTGACATCTCTGCTCCTTACTGAGCTATTTTCCTCCACATGTGAAAGAAGAAATATCATTCTACATTATTTCTTACTATACTTGCTCTCAATTGATTTGTTCTGATCAAGCGAACGGCTGAAATCCCCACCTGATTAGAACGAGGGGTACAAACACGCCAAAGGGTTCACTACCACTGACATGTGGAAAAACAAAGATGCACAGGACCGGTGACAATTTATTGTCGGATCTCGTCGTGGAGCGGTAACAAATGTCAGTGATTGTTCTATTTTTAGCAGAGGTACAAACACTTGACCCCACTAGTGATTTCCAGGTTTTTGCTTACTCGAATATGTACTTGACAGAATAAGAAGATGGTCAAGATTCTTGACTCTTTTTATTGTGAGATCTGACATATCAGGTCTTTAACTTTCTTTGCCACCTCTATGGTGTAAGCTGTACAGTAACGTATTTGTACTGGCATTGCATGCCGAGCTAGTAACAACTTGACTTCTTAGTACGAGGTATTGAAAACACTATAAACAGTGGGTATTTTCTGAGTAAGGCCCAAGGAGTTTATGCTGTTATACTGGAGTGTGGACTCATGACATCACCTTAACAAAACACCATGTGTCTAGAATGCCAATACTGGGCGCCATGGCCATAGGGTTAGACTTAGCACTGCTATACATGAGTTTTGTTTAGTTTTGAAATAATTTACACATGCACATAACAACAAACGGTGTTAAGTGTTAACGTTAACTAGTTTTCTTGCCTCCATGGGCATGGCTCCTCATTCGGCACGAGTGATGTCATCAGTACACTCTCCAGTATAGAACTATAAGCTCTTTGGTCAGAGGTAATTATAGCAAAGACCCCCGCAATGTGCGTGATTCCTGATGTAAACTTTTTTTTCTTTCTTTGACCATGTAAATGGTAACATGCAAGCATGGAGACTGTTTCATATTCGAGGTAATTCAAGAGCAAGGAAAGAGCTTCATAATCAACAAGATATGATAAACCTGTTAATTAGTCAGGTATAAAACACAGCATATGTTTACCATTATAATATGACAAAACCCCGTTCTATGATGTACACTGAACGAGGAGTGAAAAAAGCTTGATGTCATGACGGAATTTTCTGGTCAGTCCCTAAGATTGCTATAAGGAAGGAGGTGATGAAGTAAGGGAAACAACTCACTTTATGACTAGGAGTACAAGCAGGGGAACAGGACACTGCTCGGGTCAAGGCCATTCTGTCATGGTGAAGGTCATGTTGTCGTTCTAGCGGTGGCCGACTCAGAGGCACGTCCAGCTGACCCAAGCTGTGGACACGTCTCTGACGACACATTTGGTGATCACAAGAGAAGTCGAAATCATCGGCTGGGCTGCCCTGAGGGCAACTGAAGCAGCGATGGGGATCATCTGCAACAGAATGTGAAAGGGTTAAACTTCACATTTTTTATTCATTAACTCTTTTCAGGTATAAACATTTTGAGGATCAGGCATAATTAATTATTGCCCAAATTTTCTTAACAGAGGTAAGAGACACAAAATGTCTTGCGTACCCGGCAAATGAGGTCATGCCAGGAGATTTTAAGCTACTGCCATTTTAAACTATTTTCAAGCCCAGACATTAATTTTTAAAGTAATTTTTTACAGAACAAAAATTAAACCATTAAAAGAAAAATTGTGTTGTGCCTGAGTCCAGAAAATAGTTAAAAACCAACATAGTTCAAAATTAGGTATTTTCAGCAAAATCACATGACCTAGGGAACATCGCTCACATGTGGGTTTGTTTATATGATGTGACAGCTCTGAGAGCTCATCATTCGTCCTGATTTGTCTGCCATGCGCAAAGCAAGTAAACACAGCCACATGTGAGCAATGTTCACTAGGTCATGTGATTTTGATTAAAATACCTAATTGCCTGGGACAACTTCAGACTGATTTGCCTTGGAAGCAAGACAAATTGTTTTGATCATGAAATATCAACATAAGTCTTACATAATACAAGTCAAATGAAAAGGAATTGAATGAGCAGTGTATAGACAAGAAAAACAAAATTCTCCAAGAAAATATGTCAGATAGGAGTCACGAACACTGACCACAGAATTTAAGTTACCAATAGATTGGCAATACATTTGTTAGGGTTTCACAGTCACTGACAGATCAGTAATACATTCGGAAAACAATAATAATAAGATTCATCAACTGTGGGAATGAAATGAATGAGAAAAATAACAAAAATCATAGAGATAACATATTTTTCCAAAATTATCTCTCTCCAGCAAAGCATTGATCTTGTTTGATTAGAAGAAAAAATGAGATTTGATACTAAAGCAATTTAAAAATCAAGCCACTATGAAAAAAATGGATAGTAGTTCCACTGAGCTGTAACATTGAACTGTTTGTTTTATGGTCAACTTTTTAAAAACTACCTGGTTTCATTTCAATTTCAGAAATAAGATCTGACTGAAGCAGAAAGAAAAAAGGGAGAGAGTTGGAGAAAGAGAGAGAAGAGAGAGGGAGAGAGAAAGAGAATGTGTAGGATAATATTATTCACAAGATCTCACTTCGATACTGAATGGGAGAAAATCATAGTAGGATAATCTAAGGGAGATAATCACAGCATACTTAAAAAAGTCGATTAAAAATGTAGTTATGTCCCTTGTCTTATTATGACCGCCTTCCTATCGTGTGTGATCGCCTTTCTATTGCATGCACTACGATATAAGTGACGGGCTACAAAAAAAAAAAAAAATGCTACGTTACATGCTGAGTTCCCATAATCTGTGCTGTCTGTCTCCTCTCTCTGATTAGCGACTACACACCAACTGTGACTGCACAGATTCCAGCTATGAATCCTGACTGGTCAGTTATATTGCCAAAGGGGCCTTGGCAGTTAAAAATCGATGAAGAGTAGACGGGGTACCACTGTCCGGGCAACATTTCCAAATTCTAAATCTCCACCCCGAGAAAAAAATCTCAGCAGAAACAGACAGCCACTTAAAGCCGAGATATTTCTACTTTCTTAGGATTGAAAGGCTTGAGAAAAAGGAAAAAATAAATCGTCTCGACTCACTGGTTAGCTCTTTCTTCTAAGACCAGAGACTACTGCGACCTTCGAGAACAATATCTATACTTACCAGCCGACAGGGTGGACTGAGACTTTGGCGGTTTTCCACCTTTCTTCTTTTTGCCGCCCTTTTTCGATGGAGTTTCCTGCAGATCAATCAACGGGAAAGCAGACATTATCAATATCTTTTCTTTCTTTGTTTCTTTCTTTCTTTCTTTCTTTCTTTCTTTCTTTTTAACAGCATTGGATTTATCTCTCCTTCCTTCCTTCCTTCCTTCCTTCCCGAGGAATAAAGAGGTCTAGTGTTATGTGTGCAGGAAAAGTAAAGTGGTCAAAGTGCAAGTGGAATAAATTCATTGTTCCTTGGAATATCTCTCGCCCCCCCTCCCCCTCCCGCCCTCCCTCACACACACACCAAATCTCCTTGTTCCTCCCATTTATTATTTTCCTCATCACTTTCGTCCTACGTTCTCTAAAGGACCAATACATTTGATCCGACCAAGAGAACGGCTGGAAATCCCAGTCTAATTTTGGTAAGGGGGGTACAAATACTACAACCTGTTCACTACCACTGACATGGCAAAAAACACATAAAAAAATGTACGGGATCGGTGACAACTGTTCTCGGATCTCGTGGTGGAGCGGTGACAAACATCGAGGAGTGTGCTAATTATGGCAGGAGGGTACAAACACTCCGCTGGGGATTTCCAGTTTTTTTGCTTAGTCGAAATCCCCGGCAAAGCGTCTGTACCCCCTGCTAGAAATAGAACCCTCACTGATGTTTGTTACCATTCCACCACGAGATCTGTGAGCATTATTTTGTTACAGGTCCCGTGCATTTTTATGTGCTTTTCTATGTCAGTGGTAGTAAACAGACTTGGGTGTTTCTACCCCCCCTTACTAAAATAAGACGGGGATTTCCAGCCGCTCGCTTGGTCGAAACAAATCTATTCAGCCACAACAAGATCATGCAACTATCAAAATCATACCAATGGAGTAAGAAATGTGTTGAAATGAACTTTTTGACAGGGTTAAAAAAAAAAGCAGGCAATGACAAGATTTTACAAAAACAAAACTGTGACAACAACAAAACAAACAAAAGAAACAAACAAATACATAAAAGAAACCACACACACACACAAAAAAAGGCAATAAAAACAAGGGAACTTACACAGACATTTTCTTTGCCATCGTCTATCGAATTTCCTTTTCCCGCCGCCCTTTTCTCGTCTTCATATTTCTGAACCTGAAACATACGAGAAGGGGGAGTCGATGATATTTAATATGATCTACACAATGACAATCCCAAGCGATAAACATGGAAAAGTTTACATAAGGCCCAAACCACATGCCAAGCTGTGGTCCTCTTAAAGTTGTTGTTGCTGCAGTTGTTGTTATTACTGTTGTTGTTGTTCTTATCATTGTTGTTTTGCTCTTACCCAGAGGAAGATGGATAATCACGAAAAGATAACAAAATAAAGGCTATAAGCTTTTTCACTAGATCATTCTTTTATATTGTTTTCAGGAAATGTGTGTATGTATGTATGTATGTATGTATGTATGTATGTATGTATGTATGTATGTATGTATGTATGTATGTATGTATGTATGACGTATGGATGGATGGATGTATGTATGTATGGATGGATGGATGAGGTGATTATAATATAGAATGAAAAAAAAAAAAAAAGATAAGATAAACTTTTGTATGACATTAAAAGGAAATTGCATTCACATTTTGAGAAATACAATGCATAATATACGATTATGAGAGATACATTCACTATAGGCAGACAAGACATCGTTCACAGCATTAGAACAATGCAGACTCAAGGAAAATTAAACTTACTTCATCGACATAGGCGTAACGCTGATAACAGAAATGTGTTTCTGTAAAACTCACGGTAAAATCTCCAAACAACAATAAAAGCTCAATTCTTTCGGAATATTTTACTTGATTATAGCTTCATATGCACGATGACAACCCTCCCCCGGCCCCACATGATAGGCAGATAGCCAACAATCATCTGAAGCAATGGCGGACTTGCTCTATTCCCTCGTCTCTCTCTCTCTCTCTCTTTCTTTCTTTCTCTCTCTCTTTCTCTCTATGTTTTTCTCACTCCTTCTCTCTCTCTTTCTTCTTCTTCTTCTCTCTCTCGCTATGCGCTTTCCTCTGCTTGTTTCTCTATCAGATATAGACACGGAATGGTAGCGTTCAGAATTAACTCAAGTACGCGGCAGCGAGCAAGAAATGGAATCGAGATGTTTTCGATCAAGGAATGAAAAAATCCACCACGTTAACAGATTCACTATGTCAACTACTACAATCACCACCGTCTACACTTGAAAGTACAGAAAGTCTGTAATCATTTGCAAGCTCGAGACAAAGAGAGATAGAGAGAATACATGGAAAAGGCCACATACAGACGGACGGACGGACGGACAGACAGCACGCAGACACACAGACAGACAGAGACACACACATACATACACATACATACATACATACATACATACATACATACATACATACATACATACATACATACATACATA
>JBCAUA010101500.1:0-7500 GCA_038406235.1 Peronia verruculata
CTCACCTTGTGAAGCGCATTGAGCAATTTGGGAAATGCGCTATATAAATGTAATTTATTATTATTATTATTATTATTCCTGTTAAAGAGGACTTTTGGACACTGTCTTTGCTGTTTTCCCTCGTGGTTGACATTCTACCAGCGCCGATCCCACGCGCTTTGCTCACTCAGGCTTTGAATAATGAATACCGGCTTAGAAAGCCCAAAAGCACGGAGTGGTTTCCCCCCTTTAGTGACAGAACCAATAATTGCGCCAAGCGGCTTACGTCACCTCAAGATGGAGGTCACTTTCTAGTGGGGTTGTCAGGGTCACCTATCACTTTGGTAGCCACGAAAAAATTCTGGAGTCATAAAGGATTTATTGCGTTGCATTTCACAAGATGTCGGTTGCATCATGTGGGCTTTGAGACAGAAATAATAAAATTACAAATTTTCAACATAAAAAAAGAATTTATTGGTAGATTTCAATTGTAATAGATAGAACAATACGTTATGAATATATTCATTAATATGATCAATTTTGTTTGTAAACCCATGATTCAGAGTTTATGAACATATTACATGTATCATAATTTATTTTTCATGGCAGTAGAGATACATATCCATTTTATTTATTTATTTATTTTTTTTTCTCTATAATTCTGAGTGGTAATTTTTTTTTTTTTTTCATTATTAAATGGATTTCTATTGTAAATCTCAACATTTTGAATTAAGACAAAAATAACAATTTCTTTACCATAAGTGAAATAATGTTATTGTCATGAGGCAATATAATTTCTTTTATCATCAGGTACTATCTGATCTGCGACTAGAATATTATAGGTGTGATATTTTAAATTGTTCCCGATATATTGGGGTTATCATTGTAGTGCAAGATTAACTCAAACTACTGAACGAAAGAGGGTGGGACTATTATTATCGAAAACTTGACAAGAATGAGCTGGACAGGACAAGGTTAAGAATCCTCCCATAGGCTGAATGGATAGGGTTAGGCTGACCTTATAAAGCCTGGTGTCTGATTAGCTGGTGGTAAAATCTCGGTATGAATCTGCGTCTGTGCTCCAGGGATTGGATGGGTGTGTTAGAGAGTAAGAGCCAGTGATGTGGGTGTGAATGTGTGCATGTCTAGATGTGGATGGATGTGGATACGTGTGGCTAGGTGAGCATAGGCGTATGTGTGTCCACTTGTGGGTGTGTAAGAGAAGAATTATTCTGGGCGTGAGTGAGGACATTATATATATATATATTTGGGGCATGAGTGAGTGTTTGCGGGTAAGTGGGTAGGTTATGTGTGTTTGTGTAAGTGGGTAAGTGAGTAGGTGTGGTTTTGTGGTAATGTTTGTGGATGCGGGTGGATGAGTTGGTTTGTGGGAATGCGAGCATGTTTATGTTTACGGGTGGGTGCGTGTTTGAGTTGAAACACGCTCATTGTGTGTGTGTGTGTGTGTGTGTGTGTGTGTGTGTGTGCATTTATTTGCTAATCAAGTTGCGTGAGGATGTGGCGTTAGGGCTGAGTTGTGTTAGGAGTAAAAAAAAAATGATTAATAAGAGCTAAGTACTCCCTTTTCTAGTGTGTGTGTGTATGTGTATGTGTGCGTGCGTGCGTGCGTGCGTGCGTGGGTGTGTGTATGTGTGTGTGTGTGTGTGTCTGTGTGTGTGTCTGTGTGTGTGTGTGTCTGTGTGTGTGTGAATTCATAAAGTATAAAGTACCGGTATATGATGTTTTAGGGAAAATGCATAAAAATGTACACCCCTTATTCGCCCCATGGTTCCCTGCGATTGAGGAAACTGAAAGATAAAATCCTTTGATGGAAGAATATCACCAGTTTTGCTCCATGATCCATTATCAAGCTCAACTTTGCTCCCTTTTTTATTTTTATTCTATTTTTTTTTTGAAAATGAAAGCCATTGTTGTCTGCTTTCAGTATCATAAAAAGAACGCCTGCTATTCTTTGCCTTTTAGTGGGGAAAAAACGTAGAAGTGAATTTATCGATCGGAAGATGGGGCATATCTTGTTGCACACTATCCCTCTCTGTTATGTCTTCTATTTTAACGGCTGAATGTTACCAAGAGATGAGTCAATCTTATCTTTTTGTCAATAGTGCTAAGGAATTTAACTCCTTGAGCTAGCCAGGGCAGAATAAGCATCTTATTATTGAGAGTACTCGGATACTGTGTAATTCTAGTCGGCCACTGTTAGGTCAGAGAGATACAGTTTCTGGCGTGCGTTGGCATCGGGAGAAGTGATTCAGACGATTGAGGCGCGAAAGCGAGGCCTGGCGAGCGCCATTACAGGGTAGACTTGTCAAATTCATAGCGAAATAAGGCAAACGATTAGATGTTTATTTGTTTGTTAGTCTGTCTGTTTGTTTGTATTGGGGTATAACGCACAACAGCATGATAACCCCTATATTGTGCCCAAACCTCAAGAAGAGGAGAGGAAAGAGCGGGACAGAAGACAGGAGCAAAGAGAGAGAGAGAGAGAAGAAATGTCACCCCTGGAACGGCGAGGATGGCATTCCATGAGAGACATCCCACCGAAGGCGGGCTTTCAGCGCCTGCAGATGGGAGCAAAGAACCGGATGTGTAACCGATTTGTTGAGACGAATTATGTTTACAGCTATTGCCCATATTGATGTGAAATGAGAACCAGGTGCGGAAGTAATCAGTAGGCTTCTTTCTTCGTGCATTCTTATCTTACCATCTCCATCAACAGTTGACCTCTATAACTCCATGCCTAGCATCTGTAGCCTGATTATTGCCAGAAGATGACGATGAAAATACATTTGCACAATCAAGGTTCGATCGGTTCAATCGTACTGTCCTCTGAATCCTCTTTTCTCTCCACATTGTCCATGTGGGGTCATTACTCTACATTCTGAATTATTAAGGTTTATATCATAAAAATTAATCAATTATTTCGGGATATTGCTGAGCTTCCTTTTTTTTTTTCTTTTTTTCACTTCCCACATAAGCCTTTGCTTATTTTCCAGTCTACATCCTCAGCATGCCTGAGATGATATTTCCTTCGTTTTGTAAAAATGCATTAAACAAATTTACACTAATTTATAGGGAATATTTTCGGAAAGGGCAGGATAGTCGGAGTAAATGCAATGGCCGAGACAATATATAGGAAGTCCTAGACTATTCTGAACGTTTAAAAAATCTTAGCTTGTCTCATATTATGTTATCTTATCTATCTCATGTAAGAGCTGGAAATAAGCTCTCACTTGTATATTAATTACCCCTCTTGGCGGCCAGAAGTCTGGGGAAATCTGCCTGTGGTTTCTCTTTTCTTCCTATTCAATTTTGTTTCCATTCTTCATCCCGACAAGATTAGTCTATGCGTTTTCTTTCTTTGAAATTCAGAGGAAAGTTTCATTTTGTTTAACCCTTCAAGCGTCATCAAGGACCGACCTCAGTAATGTCCTGCTCTGTACATTTTGTACAGGAATTCATTTCGCAATACGAAACGCAGTACTCTATATCTAGGTTATAGTTTGGTCTTCAAGCAATACCCAATAGTGTTAATACCTCAATATGACTGACATCAAGAGGCTGTAACAATCTCTACCGTTTCTATTTGACACGTTTAACCTAGTAAATGGTTTAGTTTCCAAGTTTTCACTATGTTCGACCTGATATCTACAGGGGACGGGGGTGGAGGGGGCGGGGAAAGGGGGGGGGGTGTCTCAGAATTCATGACTATTTATTAGTTATATTTCCTATTATGCTTATGTCTTATGATTGTATTATTTCATTTTTTTAATTTCTTAACACGCTAATTGTATTGTTAGGATGTTGTTTAAACAAATTAATTTATTTCTCAATATGCTTGACATTAATTTTGAACATCTATGTGATTATAGGCATAATCAGAAATATAACCAACAATTGAGTCATGAAGACTGGCCCATCCTGTACTATCTGTTATCCTTGACCTGTCTGCATGCACTGAGAAAAGGGAGGTGGCGGGGGGGATGGGGAGGTGAGCATTGACCCTATAGAACTCACTAAAGCTCTGAGAACGAAAGGACACTATGAAATATGATTTCACTTTCACTTGTCGACAGTACTATACACAGTTTGGGGAAGTTTGGTAAATACCTGCTAATATTAAAAAAAAAAAAAAAAGCTGTGATTTCGTTCGGTAATTTTGGAAATTATCTCTGCATGTACCGCATTTGTCACACACTGGACCGTATCAGATTAACGTACTCATGTTGTTGTCGTTGTTGTTGTTATTCCAATTCCATGTTGCTATTGTTGCTGTTGTTGTTGTTGTTGTTGTTGTTGCTGTTGTTGTTGTTGTCGTTGTTGTTGTTGCTGTTGTTGTTACTGCTAATATCATTTTTGTAGTTGCTGCGGTTGGGATGGTGGTAGAGGTGTAGTTGTTCAGTGTAGTTGTTCACGTTGTTATTGATGATGATGACGATGATGATTAGCTAAGTTCAAAAGTTTGGCTATACGATATCAAGGTATTTACCCTCTACCATATCAAATGTTTACATGTCGTTTTTCGCTTCGTTTGATGTGTTCGATCGCTGGCGGCAGACAGTCGTCTTATATCTTAAGGTATTCCTATAATGAGGATGATGGTGATGATGACGATGATGATAAACGATGATGATTGTGTCCATATTTCTATTCACTTTTCCACCCTTATCCCGATCTCTCAAATTAAACTGAAGAAAGAAAAAAAGCAGACCCGCTCCCAGCACACTCACACGAGTTTTCCTAGACTTCACCCCCCCCCCCCCCACACGCACACACACATGTAGACGAGCTAAATTTCCCTTGGAGTGTCTGGTCTGTTGTTCACTAAATTAAAATTCGTCTCCCGTGAATAATTAAAATTTGTCTGAGAGAAATAATTTATCTTTTATTTATTGTGTAACATGACTGATATAACGTCTCAATCAATGGCAGGGAAGAATAAATCACGAATTAATTTTTCCAAAGTGTTCTATCGAGGTTTCTTTTTTTTTTTTTCATAAAGATTTTTTTCCCATTTTAGTTAGCCTTCTGTTTTCACAGGAAATGACGTCATCAATAGTATGCATCTGGGATTTCGTTACCGTGGTTATGTGCCGCGAGCAAGGGCCATAGACAAACACTCAAAGTGTTCAAGGGCCAGAATTAGATTTAAACTCGCCCACTACACTTTGTACTGAAATTAACCTCCGAAAAGCAGACTAGCATAGAAACATGGTTTCCCCTTCAGTGACAATCTTGTGGGAGTGGTTTGCTAACAAATGTCTTATTAGGAAATAAAATGAAAACTACTGCAGATTAACAAATTCTGTTTGAAGACACTAGACTACCGCGTGTCTGAAGATTTCAAAGGTCTCAGGTTCCCAACGGTTAGGAAGACTTATCATAACATTTTATACTTTATCATCCTAAAACATAAAATTGTCATTTCCCGGCGAAAAAAAAATTATTGTAATCAGAGAAAGCCTGACATTCTGACAGTTTTAGAGACACGGCTTGGGTAAATGTGTGATACAACTTCAGATCTAGGAAAAGTTTCCATTTTTCAGGCATCTGAATACAGACCAGTCTCCTTACGGTGCGAAGATTTTACCGGAAGTAAAGTACTAGAAATCTATTTCCTGTATGAAATTCTGTGAACCTGGAACCTGTACTTATAGGATTAATATGGCTAAGGACAATTCTGTGCACCCGCCGTATATTCTAATTGAAATACTCCGAAAGAAGTGGATGTCATGTTGCACATAATAATTGATCTTGAAATTACCGCATTTATTTCTGTCACCAGGTGTCTCAAGTTGAGGCAACGTTTTTTCACTCTGCGGTGTTGTGATTTTATTTGGTAGAATTTTCTCGATCCTTGTGAATGTGAATGTGTGTTGTATGCAGAGTTGTTGTTGCTGTTGTTGTTTTTAAATTTTCAATCCTAGAAAAGTAGGATTGTCTCGGATTTAAGAGGCTGCCCGCTGGTTTTTTATTATTTTTTTTTTTTCATAGGTAGAAATTTGGAATTTGGAAATTTTGCTCGGACCATGGCACACCGCCTACTCTTCGTCTATCTTTAACTGTCAAGGTTTCTTCAACGTGCGTAACGTAGACACTGGATCTCCGAAATATATTCACCTTTACTCGAGAAGGCTAAATTTTTTAATGTCTCTCTTCCCCTCAGAGGAAGCCAGAGGACCGTTAAGTCACTGAAAATTGCGGGGTTTTGATCCTCGTGTCCTTACACCCCTTGATAAGAGGACCCTCGAGTCGATCTCAGCCACAACCTCAAAGACGTGAGCTGTTTTCACCCTGAGGCAGACGCCATACCACATGGCCACAGTGACTCCCAAATGCAAAGTGTGCCTCATCAGTTGTGAATGACATTCCTTTGAGGACAAATGTAGTTTATCTTATTTAATGTTATCTTACAATTTGCCTGCATTCCGAAAGCGTTGGGTTCGGAGCTCGGAGCATACAAACTTACCATTGTTGACCGCTGGGATGAAAAAGAAGCCCTTCAACCAAATCTGTCACTTTTTTTCAGTTGACTCGATATCGACACATTTAGCGCCGCTGCGAATTTCGAAATGCCAAACTCCGTTTCTTGTAAATTTTACATAACTGGGAATAGAATTGAGGCTAATAATGTGCCCCATTACATCCAGTACTATATTTGTTATTGTTGTTGAAATATTATAATGATTAAGTACATAAATAAGCGGATTAGCCGTTTAGATAGATACTAAAATATTGATGCTATTAGTGGCTGACTGGCCCGCAAAGTAAATTATGAACATTAAAATAGCAAAGTCGATGAAACAATGTAATGATTGGTGCTCTACTCAGCTAAGCCAGACAGTTATACTAACCTACAGCTCAACAGGTCTGTGTCAGTTATCTAAATACAATAATCCACCAGCTTAAATTATCACGACTATGTGGATAGATCAATTTACCTAGAAGTTATTTAGGTATACTCTGTGATGTCAATCCTTATTCAGAAAAAAAAAAATTACAAACACCACAATTCAGAGTAAGTGATTTAGAATCTTGCGATGATGTTAGAGCATACGAAAACTTGTGAATTTACAAAGGCAGCTACAACGTCAAGGTGGAATACTGAAATGTTTAATGGATCATTATATCAAAGTAACCTCCGTGATGCCTCGTTCGGCACAAAATAGAAAGAAAAAAGTACCAGCATCCTGCATGGGGCGGCGATGTTATTGAATTTCTGGAATCGCCTAATGGAACCCTAGAGTTTTAACATTGTTGTCTTTTGTTGCAGTTTTGACGTTGATGTAGCTGTGATTATTCTCAGTTTCTAAAGCAGAAATAGGGGCCGTCTCAAAGTACGCACGGTGATAGTGTTGAGAGGATTTAAATCAATTTTACTCTGAATAAGGGAGATTTAAAGTTGGATGGACAGAAGGAAGATAGTGTAGGATTTGGATGGGTGAGTGAGTGAGTGAGTGAGTGTTTGCATGGGTGAGTGAGTGAGTGAGTGAGTGAGTGAGT
>JBCAUA010101522.1:0-10243 GCA_038406235.1 Peronia verruculata
TAACGCTAACATCTATTCTCTAGGGACCGTAGTGCTGTTCTGTCAGGGCGACGCCGGAAAATAGCCACTTTGTAAATAAAAAAAAAAAACCTTGAAGAAAGAATCAAGAATGTGACTGAATTCAACATGCCGATATAAGCATTAAGTAGCTTTCTCATGTGTACCCTTACCATACTGACCTTTGGCCTAATTCAGTGGATAACAGGTCTGTGGCACTGCTAGCAGTCAGAAGAAATAATATTATAATCCTCATCACTATAAGTCACAATTCACAGGTCATATTATGCTGCTTCATGTTAAAGCACTTGTTTAAAAAAATCCTCTGTTTATTATTTTTCATATTTTTTAAAACATAGATCCAGATATTTGAGTATTTTTTTCCACACACCCAGTTTAGAGAGATAACTGAACAATTCAAGATCATTGACCGTGACATATCCAGCTTGACACCTCACAACTAACAATGTAGGCCTATATATATATATAATTAAAAATATATTAAACTATTCTTTCCAAATCCTGGTTTCTGTTTGGCCTTTGACGTCTTATTTTGTGGGTGGCAAACTGTTTTTAGCATGGAACTGTATGAATATTTCAGTTTCATATATATATACAACTACCAGAGCACCTACTGTGAAAAATATGTATGAATCCTCCTTTTCATAGAAAAAGCTTGATTCAGAATCAGTCGAACGAAAATTACGAATTTATTTGCTAGAGCGAGGGTCTTGTTATGAAAATGATGTCTACCAAATGTGGTTGGAATCGGTTTCGACATAGAAAAAGTAGAAAGCAAAATAGTGTCCAAAAAGGGTTTTGAGAAAAATGCATATTTGAAGTGGGTTTTTTTCGGTGAAAAATTGACATGAAGAATTTTTTTTTATTTGCCTTTCAGCCTCAGAGTAGCACTTTTTTACATACTAGCCCTCTCTCCATGATATCCTGTGTCTCATGTTGCCATTTTTCGGCTTTCTGGGTGTATCTTTTCTTGAATCCCCCCCCCCCCCCCATCATTATAAACCCGCATGTGCCTGGGATTTATAAGTAGGCTCTTTGCTCCCACCTGAAGGTGGTGAAAGCCCCTCATCGATGGGATGTCTTCTATGGAATGCCATCCTCAATGTTCCAGGGGTGACATCTCTTTTCTCTCTCTCTCTCTCCTTGCTCCCATCTTCTGTCCAGCTTTCTTTTCTCTCTTCTTCTTGACCTGTAAATGTATCTTACCATGTTTGGCACAATATAGCCGTGATCGTGCTGATGTCCTGTTAAACCTCAACATAGATCACAAAACCTCATCATTATAACAGCTCCCATTGAGTAAATATGGGGTTCTTGAAGGCCTATATATGTGCCCTTCCCCTCCCCCTATGTCTTTGTCCAAACCAAAAGTGTGTTGACCTCTACTTTGGCATATAGTCCACAACTGAGCTCCGAACCAGCGGAAAGAAAAAGAAAATTTCACTATTTATAGGGCGTGGAAATTCATTTTAGAATGCTTACACTGATAGTGGTCATCCAGGGTCCATCCCTGGCATTAGGATTCATGACATTGCTAAATGAGGTCATAATATTATGCACTTTTTTAGCTATATATATAATCATATAGTGATGATCTACAACTCCATGTAGCAGCCTGATTGAGCAAAATCCTGGCTGACACTAGGGCTAGGCCTACCGATGATTGACCTTGGTCAAACATGTCAGAATGGAAATATCCACTTTTTTACACCATTTTTGTACACAGAAAAGGCAGGGCTTTTAAGAGAAAACAAAACCCCAAAATCACATTTTTTGAGTAAAATCCACAATTCAGGGTGTCCCCCCCCCCCCAAACTACTTTGTGAAATCAGCAAAATTGGTGATTTAGAAAAAGAAGTTTTTTTCCACAATTTCAGTGTCAATTGTAGTTTGACAGTTTCTCTAGAGTGGCTAAATATTTTTACATGTATTTTTTAATGTTGTTTAGAATTACTTATCACTTGTAGAGGAAGAATTT
The DNA here is from genome assembly GCA_038406235.1 of Peronia verruculata. NCBI lineage: Eukaryota > Metazoa > Mollusca > Gastropoda > Systellommatophora > Onchidiidae > Peronia > Peronia verruculata. The sequence goes on from JBCAUA010101522.1 coordinate 1,997, forward strand.
CCTCAGGTGACCGTTGATGTCAGTGTAAATTTTAGAAAATGAGAAATAACTGAGAGCTTTTAATCATTGTTTAAAATTTTATCTTTTTTAAAAATTATTATTATTATTATTTTTACAGACTTGTCATGGGCAAAGTTACGGATCTAACAACGCCATGTTTTTTGGTGGATCTTGACAAAGTGCAGCAAAACACAGACCGCATGTTGCAGACTTGCAGGGATTTTGGTGTTGAATTAAGAGCCCATACGAAAACTCACAAAACTGTGTATGTAGTAGTACTCTGGGAATATATGTTAATAATGAAGATGAGCAAAGACGGAGAAGAACAAAGACAGGCTTGATTGAAGATGTCAAAAATTTAAATTCATCATTTTCATGTAAAAAAAAAAAAAAAACACTTAAAATTCCCCAGATGTTTTAAAGAAAGACAGTGTATGGCCTGGCACAAATGGTTGTTCACAGGTGGCTGGAGAGTGTAAAGATAATACATGAAAATAGGCATGACACTGCAATGTTTATTTCATAAAATCAGAAATTATATTTCACTGTCAATAAGAAATTTTACACTTTATTCTTAGAGACATGATAGAATGATTCTATTTCATCTTATTTGTTTGTTGAGTTTTTAAAACTTTTTTGCCAAGTGCAGCTTTAAATGAATATATTCTCTTTTCACAAGAGCAGAGAAGTTGCAGTCCTGCAGACCAATGGCTCAAAAAAATGTTTAGCAGTGTCAACACTGGCAGAGGCTGAGTTCTATGCAGAAAATGGTTTTGATGATATTTTGTTAGCAGTTCCAATCACAGAGGATAAACTAAAACGGTAATCAAATTTACTTACTATTTCTCTGTGTTTTTGTGTCAAAGAGAATCTAAGGAGAAAATGTAGTGATGATACAAAAATATTTTGTTTGTTTTTTTTTTAACCTTTATATGCAAAGGAAATGAGACATTTTTTTTTTTTTTTTACTTACTTTTTTATCTTGCTAAATTTAATAATGTTCTTCTCATACAGATAACTATTAATTGCTCCTCACTAATATTTTTTGTATGCCCCAACTTTTCTGATTTGATTCAGTAAAAAATTCCTAGACATCTGTCTGTGTAGAGAGTGTGATTTACTTGTGTCCCAAAGAGGTATTGGTAACATATATCTTGGTATGTTCTGTAGATAGCAGACATAGACTGTCATTTTCCTGTTTGCTGGCATTGTCACCTGTTGTGAGATGGTGAATGGATGAGATATGTGATAACAACCTTGAAATACAAATCTAGAGACAATGACGTTCCTACTTTGTGCTAACTCAGTGTGGAAAGAAAAAAGAGTAGTATCTTATATCTTTCCTTTACAGTTTATTTTTCCTGTGTGTCTTATTTCTCTTTAAATATAATTGGTTAATTTTACTCTTGAATCATTTTTAACAGATGTATAGCACTCATGTCAAGGTTAAAGAAGTTTCACGTCATGGTTAGTGGAGATGAGGGATTGCAGTGTCTGGAAAACCATGTTGGTAACTTACCAGAGGGCAAAATCTGGTCAGTTGTACTCGAAATTGATGCTGGATATGGAAGAAGTAAGCCAATTGTCGTTATTGTCATTTGCAAATTGTCTGTTATCAAATTGGGTCTCTGATGTTTTTTTGATTTTTTTTTTAAATATAAACTTACTTGTATGTGTGGCATCAAATTTTGCAGAAGTACATTGATAAATCAGTTGATCTGATATGATAAGAATCATCATAACTTTTACTTATATCACTTCTCAAGATCATTTGACAGTGGTGAGATTGAGATTTGTTTCTACCCTTCTTGTCGTTAATATTGCTAGCACAGGGAATTACTAGCAGTCTATTTGCCATTATATCTCAAGTAAATGGATACAAGTTATGAATGAATAGTTATAGGGAAAACTCAAAAAAAAGAAAAAAACATAAAGCTGATCCTGTTTTCTGCTTTAATGTCAGACTACGGTTAGATGTGTAATGTGCAGCAAAGTATAATGATCTCCACCTAAGAGCCTGGTATACCTTATGATCCCCCTCTGCTGGGAAAGGGAATTATTTCTCTTTAATTTTTTCAGCTAAAAACCTGTTCCCAAATAAAAAATCTGTCTCAAAGCCTGGTGTCAGGACAGGGCATGCAAGTACTCAGGGTAAAATTTCATTTCATTTCCAATAACTTGAAGAGGAGATGGAAGGAACAAGGAAATGAGAGGATGGAGAGTGATGGGAGAAATCAGACCATGCTTAGACAAACCTGTAATCATTTTTTCTTGGCTTCTCAGTTATGGGATAGCACCCATGATTTGACTCTGTGTATAAAGACAAAATAATATAGCTTTCTGACTTGTCAATTGTTTCCCTCTTCAGTCAGTTTGGCTAATTTTAGTCATTTCTGTCACTCATTGCAACTCATACAATTATCCGCATAGATATTGGGTAAGGTGGTCATGTCATGTTTTAATGCAATAGTGATTTCGTCATGTGAAAACTCAACTGACAATTGAATGCAGCTGAAATTATAAAGGCCAGGAACTGTTTGTTCTAATTTCAAAACATACATATACCCAAATAAGAAAAACTGTTCTTTTAAATCTTAGACTAACAGTAACAATCAACAAATCGTAGCAGACAGACTAGTGGTTAGATATAATAATACGTAATCTTTCAATCAACTTAAGGACCATTCACCTAGGAGTGTGATGTTTTTGTTTCCTGATGACAAGGGCTTTAGGCAGAGAACATTGTAGTACTGTAGGCTTTAGCCTAAAAAAAAAATTATTTTTCACTGATGACATTTGTTTCCGCAGCGGGTTATAGTTGTGATGATGTCGAGTTACTCAGTGCAGCAGCAAAACGTGTGGAAAGCTCCACCATGATGAGATTAGAAAAACTGTACTATCATTGTGGAAATGCTTACAACGTCCAATCAAAGAAACAGAGGGAAGAACTTCAAACCATGCATATTGAACGAATCATATCAGTTCAGAATATGTAAGTAACAGCTTGTTGATCTAACAAATATGTTTTATTGTTGTTTAAGTGATTGAACTGAATAGTCTTTATTGTGACAAAAACTTCTTTCCATTTAATTTCACAGCACAAAAGCTCAGTAAGTTCAGAATCTGTTTTCAGTGCTGGTGCCCAAAGAACCAAAAAGCCATTTCATATGTTTCTAGAAATAGCAAGAGTACACCAGAAGCGTGTGATTATTTATAACAAGATGTGTGAATGTGAACTTTGATTCCTTGTGCATGGTAAGAAAGCACCACCAAAAATGAATTTGTGAACAAAGAAGAAGTAAAATGCTGAGTCAGAGTTAAATTTACAGTGGAAAAGAATATTTTTTATTTTGTGCAGAATATGCTTGGGTTAAGGGGACAGTAAAAATCTGTTTCATCATGAATATACATTTTTGTTGAAATATTGTCTAGGTTGAGAGAGCATTTCAACATCAATTGTACATCAGGTGTGGGATCCACGCCAACATGCAGCCTCCCCATCAAAGCCAATGCTGTATTCACTGAATTCCATCCCGGAAATTATGTTTTCTATGGTAAACTATACATGGCTGTGAGATTTACTGGAAAATTCCTCTGAATTAAAACATATTTATTAAAAACTAAATTGACAGATGTGTGTTTACAATCAGAATGTATGTCATTTCATTTGAGTTTTTTAAAAAGACAAACAAAAATTGTTCAAGGGAATATTTTGGATATGGTTTCCTTTTTCTCAATAGAACAAAATTTGTACATCAGTTTTCGTCTCTTGGTTATGAAAAAGTGCATTGTTTTGGTGTCTTTTGTTAAAGTTATTTATCAAATGCAAAAATTTGATTGATGATGTAGAGTTTACAGTCTGTAGATCAGTTAGAATTTATGTCCTTGACTGTTTCTAGACCTGTTGTTTGAATAAGTTGGCCCCCTATCTATTAATGATGTGTTATTTTACTTCCCTACAGATTACCAGCAGTATTTACTAAACTCTTGTGCTGAGTCTGATATTGCATGTCGCGTCATGACTCGAGTTGTCGCCCACAAGCCAGAGAAACACATGATTCTCATTGACTGCGGTTTTTCAGCTCTTAGCCATGATGGAATGTATCAGCGACTGCCAAATGATTTCTGTGTTATCCAAGGGGAGAGCAATCTTAGGTACAAGAAAGAGCTGATCTTACACAAAATACTGAAAATAAAACAATGGATTCATGTAAACAGTTAGCCAATATTTGTTTTTAAAATGTAACCGGCATTTTAGTTAACAAACTAATTTTTCATAAACAGTCAAGAGGAGGATTATTTTGCCCTAGATCTATTTTCAGTTATACTGTGCGCATACTAAATTTACTTAGCAAACCTATTTGATGTTAAGAGACCTAGCTTTTTGCAAATATTGAATATGGAATTGCCCATGGGAAGTTTAATTTAAATGCATCTCTCTGATTCTTAGTGGAAATTTCATTATCCCTTTTTCTTCTACAGGCTGATAGGAATGTCTCAGGAAATTGGAAAAGTGGTAGCGAAAGAGGGAGAGCTTGACTGCAGAGTGTACCCAGTGGGAACCATTCTCTACATTATCCCATATCATGTAAGTTTCAAAAATTGATGGTTATTCGTATCATTTGAAAAGTAAGATGTGCAAAACTCTCAGGTTTGAAACATGAGCTTAATTAGCTTTTATCTGATCACAATAATACAATCATGATCATGCTGGTTGTAATAAACTAAATTTGAATCAATTCATCTTCCCTGGTAATAATAATACATCTATAGAAAATATTATTTTCTTCGTCTAGCAGCTAGTAATCCTTGTTGCAAACCTGTGGTTTGTAAAAAAAATGTGTCCACATGCCACATTATGCAGTCACATTTTGTTTCATTTGCCACACATTTACTGCACTTTCTGTATTTGTTGCATTGTTGTTGCTGTTGTCCTTGACCAGCTGTCACAATGGCTGTAACTGTAGCCTAGGCCATTGCCATGAGTGTGTGTGTGTGTGGGGGGGGGGGGGGGTGTCCTGCTGCTAATGCCTCTATTCTTTTTGTAAGTCTACAGCATGAAGCCACAAATAATTCCTTTGCCCACAGTGACATTTTGTGTTCTGTTGTACAAGTCATGTTAGACCTCCCCCTTCCTATCCTTATGTTGATAAATGCTCACCTGGCTATCATGACCCACTGCATCTTCACTCAGTTGATAACAAACCAAGGCCTCAGAACTGCACACAAAAAAAACAAATGGTTTGATACATTGTAGGTGATGTATCTTCCAAACTTTTTTTTTTCTGCAAGCTAAATAACTCATGATATGAAAACTGTTCCCTGTATAAATCTGAAAAGAATGTGAGAATGTGTTTTCAAATACATGTAATGTTATCAATATTATAGAATGGAACTCCAGTCTAACTAAGTGTATGCATTGATAATTCTTTGGCCTGCTATTTAATAATCAATTTAATTATTCTCAAAATATGTCTGCATAATTATTGTTGAAAATCACTTTGTTTCTGTAAGTTGTGTATTTATGGCATTTTTTTTATGGTATTATCATTTTTCTGCATTTCTGGGGACATTTTTTGGCATTTATCTGCTTAAAAAATGGCATTTTTCTCCATCACAGGTAAATCTATGTGACTTTGATTATTCTAAGCAGGGAATAAAGAATTTTACAGTATGAGCACCATTTTCTTATGCATATGTTTGATTTGTACTGTTTCGTCAATCCTCTCACAGAGTTGTGCTACTGCAAATCTTCACACCATTTACTACGTTCACAGTGGAAATGATGTGGTTGCCCAGTGGAGACCAGTCAAGGGTTGGTAAACATGATCAGATACATCAATCAGACAGTCACAGTGGATGAGTGGAACACTGTCCAGTATCATAATGTGTAGCAAGCATCGGTTTATGATAATAGGGGTCATAATAAATTTAGTAGAATTTCAAAGTGACTCGCTCCATGCTACCATTTGATATTTACATAACATAATGCAACAGTATTATGTTAGTAAACATATAACAGTGAATTCAGAGACAACTAGTATCAAAGAAATTGAACTGTATTTTTGTTTTTTCAAGCCTGAAATAGTTACTTCTTCAATGGAAATATTGTGAGGTGTATCAGAATGAAAAATTTACCCTATGAGAACTAGTCATATTGGCCTAAAAATTTTATTCAGGCTGTCTGAACTGTTATGACAATCTGTAACTGTTGCTGTCATATCATTATATGTTGGCCAAAAAGGAATATATGTATGACATGTATCATCACAAAGAGGTGGGAAATTTTGTTTTGTGAAAGATATTGCAAACATTGTTAGCAGTGAACTGCAATGTAATTTTTACTTTTTTTTTTTTTTTAAATACTGTGAAAACATTGCAAATCTAATGTAAAAGTTCATTCAGTGAATGATGAAAAATAAAAGCATGAGACCATTTACTAATTCCTTGAATAAGATATTTCAAGATTTTCCTCTACATCTCAGCAGTAACAGACACAAACCCCATATAAGTCCGAAGTTAGGTCAAGTTATATTTTTGTTTAAAAATATCTTTTGGAAATACTCTTCTGTCATACCTCTATGTGATTCAAGTTACAGGTGGTATGCATTGTAGGAAACCATGCATGTCTTGTTTCCTGCCATGCTTTACATACATACTCCGTGAATTTCACAGTAATGGAGCTGATGCAGAATGTGTACCGCTTTGTCATTTTCTAGGACTTCAAAACGTTTATGCCTGATTAAATGGGTTAGGAGTCAAAACTGGTTTTACACATGTAGCAGACATTAAAAGTTAATGTAGTACGTTACGCAGATTCTGAAATAAAATGTCAGCCTGTTGGAATGAATTTTTTTGTTATTCTTGAAAATAGTGATTCGGACCTATACAATTTACAATTGTTATTACCGATATCCATTAGATCTACATACATATTACTTTTCTGGTCTCTCATTAATGTTTTGCTGGTAGTCTCACAATTACTTATTTTATACAAAGTATATACAGTGTATGTTCTCATTTTAGACTAAGTACTTTACTAAGTGACAAATAGAAGACATATAATCGTAGAGATAGAGATCAGATACCTATTTATTCACAGAAAAGTGATTTACAAGCTTGTGTCCCAGAACTGTCACTTATAATGTTCAGTTCAGTTCATATTTGCTCTTTGAAAACCGAGCTTTATAATTTCTTCCAGACATTTTTAAAGGGCATACACTAGATTTTGTTGGCTGTTACAGACCATGTTTGGAATGAAAGTATTGTATGAAATTTTACATAGATAATTCCCATTCACATTTACATGTATAAATGTCATGTAACATACCAAGCATTCAACATTTCACCTTGCAGTGTTAAAATATTTGATAAACAGACCTAAATTTTTTATTTTTGAATTCTTTTTTAAGGGGGGCACTCTTGAAAATTGACCATGTTTTTTGCATTGTTTTGTTACTTTCATAACCCACACAGCCCAGAATCATAATAAAAATTCATGTTGACTTTTCAACTGTTCGTCAGAATTTATTTTGTCAAGTCAGATTCAAGTGTTATACATAATTTGGTCTCAGAATTATATAGAGAATGTGTCTGAAATAGTTTTGTGTTCACAGCTAAGTTTTAGTGTTATTGAAAGAGGTGAAAGTGTGATAGCATCTCAGATATCAAGAATTGTAACACTGATTTTTCAGCTTCTTTTCTCTCCCCCTCAAAGAAATGCAGTTCTCATTTGCAGAATGTTCATGGTGTATATGCACCCAGTGATTTTTACACCGGATTTGCACTCTCCGGTGTGGTCGCTGCTGCTTGGACGGGCGGGTTGCTGACGCCTACTCCTTCTGGCCCTGCCTGGCGAGTGAGAGGTGAGGCAAGCCGGGCTTGGCTGGCTGGGGTAGCCGACGCTTCGTGACGAAGTCCAGTGAACAGGGCGACTGCCAAATCCCTCAGCCCTGAGGATTAGAGAAAGCCAGATTCTCCCCATACAGCGCTTAGCGCACACTATAGGGACCTACGCAAGTAGGGAAATAAAATTCAGCCTTGGGAGTGCGTCCCATTGATGCACCTAAGTTGTGGCTTTGCCAGCTTAGACTGTCCGAGCATCTTCCTTGATCCGGCTGAATGGTCCGGTGGAAAATGTTGTTGAGTGTCGTACAAGTGGTACCAGGAACAGGTGCGGGGCCCTGCGGCGGGGTCCCGGCCGGAGGTCGCCGCCTCCGACCGAAGTGGATTGGGCACGTCTGCTTG
>JBCAUA010101543.1:0-10243 GCA_038406235.1 Peronia verruculata
GCTTGAGGCTCTCGCACAGGACAGAAGGGAGTGGAAATCTCTGGTTCGTGGTCTATACCCCGACAGGGGTGACGGACGATGATGTGTGCTCCTTGAATGCAACTAAAATGTGTATAGAGATGTCTCCAAACTTGTCCATACATGCAGTTGTTGACTCTCGTGTGTAAATCCGTTCGTGAAATGTCCCCTCTCACCATTTCTTGAATGACTCCAAACAAGACTAGGGAACCCCTGTCTTAAATTATTGAAGAAAATATTCCCTGATGGCGGCGGGTCTTTTGATATGTCTCTTACAGCTCTGGGCCAACCTCCCTAGTGCGGCAAACCATCGAACCTGAACATGGAACTGAAAAGGCGAATCACGAAACCATCTGCTGGCTAAAGCATTAATTTCACCTCTGCTTCAGCAAACCTTAATGACAGGAAGAGAAAGCCTTTCTAAGTGGGATAAAACCATGAAAAAAAAATCCATGAGTAACAGTTGATTAATGGAATGATACAAAACATGACAAACCCATCCTTTCAGGCCAGGTCAAACAATAATTAAGGGGGGGGGGCGTCCTGGAGGTGATTTTTTTTATTTTTGAACATAGGTTATTTAAACCTTTTCCATCGTTTTCAGCATGTTCAAGTTAGAGGAAAACAATGGAAAAAAATTCGACTTTTCCATACGGTTGCCATGGCAGCGCCGCCATATTGGATTTGGCGTCCCTAAATTGACGGATTTCAAAACCTATCTCCTCCGTCAAATTTCAACCAAATTTGATACCACTAGGTAAATATATTGTTTAATATAATATCTAAAAAGTTACATATTTTCATTACGTTCCATGCAATACAAAATAAAATTGTCTATAAATTTTTGAAAATGCCGTATAGCGAAAATTCAAATTTCGCCATTTTTTTCAAACTAAAAACTAAGTTTTCTCGAAAACTTACCCACTGAATTTAACGCATATAAATAACTTTTTAGGTTTTGTGGTGACAGTGATGTAGAATAAATTTGGTTTCAATCGGTTTCGAAACAAAGAAGGATTTAGAAGAAAACTGTCAAAAAAACAAAAACAACAAAAAAAAAAACAACTGGTTTTTGAAAAAAATGCGTTTAAAGTTGTTTTTTTTTTTCCTCGAAAAATTGACATGAAGAGTTTTCTGTTCGGCTTTCAGTCTCGAAACAGCCTTTTATGTACATACCAGCCCTCTTGTCATGACGTCTGTGGCTCTTGTTATCGTTTTTTAGCTCTCTAAGTGTTTCTTTTATCGAACTTTGCTCCCTACTCCCATCTTTATAAGAGCCACTTTCGGGTTCTGGAGGGCCTCTGTGTGTCCCCCATAACATTTTTGAGTGCAAACCAAGATTGTTTTGACCTTTACTATGACATATAGTCGACTAGCAGAATTAGCAGTATTAGTAGCAGAAAGAAAGCAAAACTGCACTATTTATGGGACGAGAAACATTTAAGAACACTTACATTAATAATTTGATCAGCAGTTTTTCTGGCGTCATAGCGGTCAGCCAGTGTCCATCCCTGACACTGAAACTCGTGTTATTGCTAGGAGAGGTGATGTTCAAGTGCTTTTTGCACCTTTTGTCTATATATAATCAAATCACGATGATCCACGGCCGCATATAGCAGCCAGATGGGGTCAAATCCTAATTAACAATATGCTAGGTCTACTGTTGAATGACCATTGGTCAAACACGTTAGAAAGGATTTTTTGATACCATTTTTACACGCAGATTAGGCAGTACTTTTAAGAGAAAACAAAAGCTCAAAATCGCATTTTGGGGGCAAAATCCACATTTCAGGACGCGCCCCCCCCTTAAATGTATTTGTAAATTCATCTACTTCACACTTAATCAAGCATTTCTTGGGCATCCATAATTTTAGCAGCATCAGGTACCCTGGGCACGAACCTCTTTCTTCCTTTTTATTTCGTTTATCTTTTAAATTATATTGATTGTTTTTCCTCTGGTTTCTTTTATCAGAATTAAATTTTTCTTTTACCATCTCACTAAACTGTGCTATTTGACCGACTTTCCTCTGAAATATTTGCTTCATGACAATATCGATCATTTTATTTAGGTATCTCTGGATTTGCTACTTCTCAAAATACCCCCTAGAATTCCATTGTTTATTCTTGACAGATTAGTATCTCTTGAATTCATGTTTGTGAACATGAATGCAGCAAAGTGGATGATTCATTCAGTCGATGCTGCATAATTATGACAATACATACTTTAATCAACTCACCAACACTCGGCAATTTTTTAAAGTGAATTTGTAACGTTCTTTTGTGACATTGCACGGCAAGTACTTGGATGTGCCACTGCAGTTCTCAAACAGGCAATCAATACTTTCTCAATTAAATGGAAAAAGTATTGGTAATGATCAAAATGAGTCTAATGAAAGAGGAGAGGAAAAGAAAGAAAGAACAAAAGCGTCCTAAGCAAAAAGAACTGACATGAAGTTGAAGCTTCTAATATTTTAGGAAAAGGAAGAAGAAAAGTGGAACCAAATACGCTCACACAGAGAGAAGAACAACATAATACATTGTAGAACTAGAAGGGCTTACTGTGTGGATAGATAGTAGAATATGGACAACTGTTTATTATCTAAACTCATAATCACCTGCTTTATATGTCAAGGAAACAACGCAATATATTACTGGTGCATGGTCTGAGAAAAACACTGATTATAATTATTATCATAGTAAAGGATCATTGCCCTAGGACTGTCTGTTTTCCCAGGAAGAGATCTCCGTTCCCCCCCCCTCCCCCTCCCTTTTTATATTTCAGCTCTGTATACAATAGATTCGTTATTTGCCGGGTTATTATGTTCTGGCTGCCACTGCCATATGGTGATGCCCTCAATCAGGTTCCGGATTCCAAGGCTGGGTCTTGCTACACTCAGAATAAAGTAATTTTGAATTCTCTCTCTTTCTCCCTCTCTCTCTCTCTCTCTCTCTCTCTCTCTTTCTTCTCTCTCTCTCTCTTTCTCGCTCGCACTCTCCTCTCTCGCTCTCACTGTCCTCTCTCAGTGTCTCTCTCTATTTCTGAATATAGATCTGCATATCATATGTTTCTCTTAAGAAAAAAAATCCTTGAATTTTGTTTTCAAATAAGTGTGAACGAAAAAATACGGACAAATATTTTTTTGTTCGCGATTTTTTGGGTCCGGCCGTCGATTGAGACCACGAAAAGATACCGTTACCTACGACTGCCTAATTCCCATAGCTGTGGAGGCATTGAGTGAAGAGGAAACGGAAAGGGGGGGGGGGGGAGTATGCTGGAAAAAAAAATGAAAAACACACCGTTGACCCGTATTGCTTGGACAGCGACAGACAGATAGGCCTGGATCTGAGTGGACAAGAGCCTCGCCTCTGAAGTGGACAATGAACAAATAGCACTGCCCATTCATGTTTTAGTTTGTTTTGTTTTGTTTTTACCCCGTCTAGCCCAGGTCCATTTGATGCCATTTGTTGCCGCCCTTCATCGCCGCCCGGAGCCAGCACTTTACCTCACTATCAATAAAGGTGTCTCGTGTGCTCCCAAGCTCTGCTCCCATCCCCAGTTCCCAGGACACACATACACCTTGCGTTTACTTTTTTTTTTTTTTTGCCCTATGCTAATACACTCTGACAAAACACCTTTTCCAGCACAGTTTAGTCACTTCCTCTTCTCTACAAATACAACATGCCACAATAGTTAATTCCCTCTATGCGAAGTACAAATATAGCCTACATATGAATGTCCAATGAGCCATCTTATTAGACAAAATTTTATATATTAAAAATTCATTACTGGTGTTACAAAAGAGAACTAATTCTAACATTGGGATTACCAGTATAAAGACGGATAAATCCTAACCGTTTTAGACTTTCGTACACAAAGTGTTAAAATGCCACCCATTCCGCAAATTCCCTCACTTTGTCTGCAATGTGTTGCGGGAAGTTTCTTCATCGACTTTTCAAATAATACACCTTATTTCATTGAGTGCTTTTGTTTCATTGAGCTTTCATTGCATTATTCCTTTTCTTTTTCTTTCTCTTCTTCTTATTCTTTTCCCTCTTTTTCAATTTTTGCTGCTCTAGCATTCAGCTCTCACTACCCCTTGTCATTCGAGTTTTTTTTTATGTTAGCTCTGTTTTCTCTCTCTCTCTCTCTTGTTTGTTTGTTTTGTTTTGTTTGTTTGTTTGTTTGTTTTGTTTTTGTTTTGGATTTGGTTTTAATCTTAGACATTATTTGGTTCAATTTAGTAACATTTTATTCCACAAGTGTTATTTTTTAACGAAGCCAATATTACCCTCCGTGTTGTGTGTTAAAACGGAGATCACCAAAATTCTCTGGATGCTCTCGATAAGTTCTCAGAGAAAAGGCTCTTTGTCAAAGTGAGGTAACATATTTTACTTCTGCCACTATCTGTCTGTCAGTCTATGCCTAACAAACTAGAACTGGAACTTGCGTTAATTTTCCAACACCTTCCAAAACACTCAAGCGTTTCGTTCCACAAACACTTCAGAATCAAGCAGGGATGGGCCCTCATTATCATCGCCATCGTGCTGAGGCGTCCAATTTAGCGTGATCAGTTATCAGTTGTAACAACTGCCTTATCTTAGTGATGCTAAGAGAACAATTTTGTTCACATGATTTACTTCTATCTCATAAACACTTAAGATATAAACAGATTTTTAAATCTTTTTTAATCTTGTTCAGCGAAAAACTTTAAATAATAAAAATGTTATTTTATTATAATTATTACTATAATTCGATCTATTTTTACCATAGCAATTTTCCACCTTTTTTATATATTTAAAAAAAATATTTAAGTGATACAGCGATTTCTCACATGTTTACAAGGCTTCTGTCAATATTGACTGTCGGACACATACTTTTAGATTGCAACGGCTTTAGAGACACTTCTCGAGTCGCTGCTCTCTGACGGATCTATTCGTATTTGACAGAACAAAGCCAAAGGCCATCCGAGCTTTTACGCCTGGTTGGTCTGTACGCCAGAATATAACATCAGGTCCAAAACATATCTTCATAAACATGTGGTGATCCACACGGGACGCCTCATCTTTACTCATGTCCATCGTTTGTTAGTTTCCCTGTATACTCTTTGATTATTCGAATTATATAATCCAATATACACGTTTTTATATGCCTTTTCTAACTGGTAAAGTGCGTCGCCCGTAAAGTATTATATTTACATATTATAGTAGAAACAACTTTTTTCACATGTGAAAGTACTCATCGTGCTAGGGACAATACAGCTGCAATCATGCTCATGTCCCGTTACATTCCAACACAGCACCACTACAACACAATGTGCCTAGCAAGAACAATGAAGAGTAAGGGTTACATGGCAGATTTAAAATAATCTATTTCATTTGGGGCACTGATAAGTGGCTAGTCTGCCCTGCTTCATTTTTCTCACTCCTGACGTATCACTGAGTTTTCTTTTGTCTCCGAATCAGCAACTATCATTCCGTTTCTCCTGCTCACCTTTTGGTTGGCAATTTCCCAGTTGGTTTCTACAGTAATCTTCGTTAAACTTTAATCCTAGCGCACGCACACACAGACACACAGTCATACAGACAAAAACATTATGGTGTACCTTATCGGTATTGTCGTCATCACTGTTGTTGTTGTTGTTGTTCTGTTGATGAATATGTTTTTGTTTGATGTTTTTTTTTTTTTTGTTCACATAACATTGCTATAATTTACTGGGCGCTAAACGCTCCAACATATACATTTTTAACGTAGTTTTTACTTTCCTTCGCAAGAATATTTTTGTGCGTGTGCTTATGTGCTTATGTGAACGGGTCTGTTCATGAAACTTAACTTTCGAATGGTAGTCGTATTACAATGCTATTTTTTTTTTTTTTTAATCTTTTTCAAGGTAAAATGTACAGAAAATTTCGCCAAGCATTTTTTTGGTAAACCAAAATGCAAAAACGAAGATATATAGTGCTCAATATTGTGCACAAAGTGGAGTGAGAGCGTCCTGTGTATGAAATGGGGTGTTAAATTCATTGTTTTCCTATTTCTTGTTTATTTATCTATCTATTTTAAGAAGATGGAATTTAAGATCAATATCCTGGGACATTAGACAAGTTTAAAAAATCACAGCGATACATCAGCCTCGTTCTCTTCAACACATTTTTGTCCCTCTGTGATCAGTTAAAAATAATTGCAAGCTCGCATGCAGCAGAGGAAATACATTAGGGTAAATGAATCTGAGACATAACGTTTTAATTGATTATTTTGTCCGAGCATTTTGTCAATTTAATTTTTGTTGGTTGATGGATAAATTTGCTTCATTTATCTTATGTCAACTTTCAAACGCTACGTTTTCTCAAAACCACGAAAACTGCTGTCCCCTGTTGTGAAGATACAACGAGATCTTGACATACTGCCTAGTTTTAACTCTTTCTCTTTCTATTGTTCTTTCAATATCAAGAATAGCTAAATGCGTCCATATTCCTTGATATAAAAACATATTATGTTCCATGTTCATTTTTTTTTCTATTAGATATAATACTTTGGTCAGTTTCTGATTAGGTTATTAAAAGTATTAGCAAAATTATTAAAGTTGAAACTTTCCTTCCCGAAGTTCAAGAGTTAATTCTATTGAATACAGTTTCTTCAATAGAAAAATGGGTTAATCGACTTTGGACTTTCACTGAAAAGTAGGTCAAAACTGTTTCATTTTAGTTAACGCAAAAAATGTGATTGATAGCAAACTGAATTAGGTGGTCCAAGCTTCCATAATGAAATCCTTCAGTATTATCGTTATAGCGTTCAGATTTTATTGAAAAAAAGGGGCGTTGAAGTGAGGAGAGGGGAAAAAGGAATCTCATCGAGGTAACGTTTACGATTTCATCCGTTTCAAATGGCAAAATTCATTGCTTTGATTTTCTTCCTGACTCTTTCAAATGTCTTGAAGATCGAAGCATCTTTCAATATTTACAGTTTGCACATATGGAAACGACAGAAACCTCTGACAAGTTGTACGGCATTATATATTGATACCAGTGAGACAAAACTAGATAACCGGCACTAATTGTGGGGACCACATTATATCATAGGCAATGGTCTGTTAATTTATATCACTTATAGCCACAAATGATTCCGTTGATAATATTTATATATTACCATAATGTGTCGTATGCGTCTAGTGTTACCCAGGACAATCGCCGTCAAACGTCTGAGAATCGATAGTCATTTGAGACTCATTATTCTTACTGCTGCGGGGTTCTTTCGTGGAAAAGATAAATCTTATTTACTAAGAGAATAATTGATTTGGGTCTTGATACACAAGAAAGGACATACCTAACAGGTACCGGTATTCACAACAGAAAATTGTGTAAATTTTATTTAGAGATGCGAATGGGCTAATTTTTTTCCAGCCAGCTAAGTTACTTTCCCATTTGCCAAGTGCAAGAGGTATAAGACAAGCAATGTAAAGCTGGAAAAGCCACTTTCGCTCCTATAATGTTAACCATAACTATGAAGCAAAATAATAAAACATTTCTGAAAAAAAAAAAAAAAAATATCGCGATGAGGAAAAAAAAAAATCATCACAAAGTGAATTTTTCAGATTTCCCTCTTTTACATATGTTTCAAATAATAAGAGAAAAGGTGTTTTTTTTTTCTTTCTTTCTTTCTTTCTTTACAATGTTTGTCTTTCACCGCTTGTACTTAGCAAAGGGAAGTAATTTGGCTGACGGTCAAAATGGATCATAACTGCTAATGCAGAAAAGTTCTTGTACAAACGAGTTATCTTTTATTGTCCTCTCCTCATTAAATATTTTTTTAAAAAAACTATTCACAACAGAGAAATCAAAGAATAAAGTTTTTAACGTGAGAAACTGGTCTGTGGGTGAGCAGTCAGAAACTGCAGACTTTTCGTTTGTCATAGATGTGGAATATAAGTAACAGTGCAATTAATGCGTTGCTAGATTTTCTGGCTCTCAATGCTATTCAGCGGACTCAAGAAATAGAAAGAAACGGTTGTTCGGTACTCCTGGGGGAAAATGGTGAAGTAGAAAGTATTGAACGGTGTTGGATAGAAGCAATGTTGTGATCGTTTTCTTTTCACTGGGATCTTTCGGCAACTCGAACCCCATCATAGGGATTGGCTGGGCACTGTTCAATGTCATGCTTTTCACGGGGCAGAACAAGTTTCCCGAGTTTATCAAGGGCCCTCATGTGTTATATCGAGTTCTCATTTCCGAGGGATGTGATGTTTTTCCACGCGCCACTTGTTTGTACTGAGCACGTAGACTGATCGCTGGACATGAGTTTAGAATACTGAGCCATGATCCGAGTGTCTATTATATATAGTGGGGCAGCTCATTTAAGTCTTGAAGTGTCAAGAGAAACTGGTAGAACATTTGAATTTCTATGATTACATCAATATTATTCCCATTTAAGTTAAGGAACTGCAGTTTACTCCAAGCAGATGATCCACATGCAACGCTTGTACACTGTAGGCTGTTTAGAAGCGAGTTAAAAAGTGAGCACGAGTGTTTCACCAACTCTAGAGTTAAGAACAGCAATTTTGAGCCCCTCTCCTTTCATCCCCTATCTGTCTTCTGCCCTGAATCTTTCCCTCTCTCCTGCCTGGAGTGTCGGCTAACCCAGAGTCTCGCAACTCTCGTATATGTTAATTGTTCTGAAAACCTTCAATACCACATGTGAGCCAAACCTTTCCTAACAGGCACGTTGGTGTTACTATGCACATCAAAGGGTTAGTGTGTGAGCTCTTATTTCCAACATATCATCACACAGCGATAAGATATTCAGATGGAAATTCCTGCTTTGCCCTGTACTTCCAGTGTCAAGGACGACAGACACTCATATTTGGCCATGGATACACAATCAAAAGGGGCCATAAAAATGCTGAGGGGACTTGCCTCCTGGCGTATCAAAGCCACCTCTGACAGCTGGAAGGAACAGGCGTCCATGATCGAACGCCATTGAGTTATCAGTTATAAGGAAATAATTCAAGACTCCAGATGGTAATAAATGGAGACCAGTCAATAACTTTAACGTTTCCGTTCCAAGTTATAGAATCTAGTAGTAGACATGTAGTTTGGATCACAAGTTAAAACTACACGATTCAACCCCAGGGCCTGAGTACATATATTATTTTTAGAAAAACAAAATCAAGAAAGTAAACAAACTAAATACACATAATTCAAGGTCGTAACGTGGTCTCGCATTATTCGTGACTGCACATTGTGAGCTCTGCCATAAGAGGTTGAAATGAAATAACTTGCAAACTGTATTTGTCGGAGACAGATTTCAATCAAATAAAACCAGGTATAACTGGATATCATTTTGGAAAGAGAATCCAGCTTTGTAGTCTTCTTGAATTTCTACCCAGCCTGCCAGGCTTACACTATTGCCTTTATTTAGTACCGGATTCCACATTCACTTCAGTTCCTTCTGCTGCCATTTTCACTGATGGTGGCTTGAAAACTAGAGATGTAATGTCCATTTCCCCCAACAGTGGGGCAGATAACAAATGGATTACTGGAAAAGTACGAGATGACCTCTATCAGGAGGTTGAAAGACGTGATATAGAATGTAACGTCGATAAGTAAGATTTCACTACCCAGTTCCAGACGAATTATGTGGAGGAAATAGTTGCACTTTTCGATTACCATAGACCTACCATCCATTTCTCACATCAGGTTAGCAGACAACAACAACAACAAAAAGATAAATACGTAATTAGAAGTCGGCAATGCGCATTTTACTGTTGCCTCGGTAACCCAGACAGGTGGACAGACGTTGGAAATACTTGAGAAGAAAAAACACAACAAAAGAAAATCTGTAGGTAATCATGTTGAAACATCTGTCCAGGGAGAAGAAAGATAATAACACCTGCTAGGCCACCATTCCCTCCCCAGCCTGTTTATTTAGCCAGTTCACAAACGAGTAGTAAGGTAGAAGTAATAAATGCCTAGTGAGAGAACAGATGGTGGAGTCGTGAGTGGCATGTAAGGCGGATGAAAGTAGAGATGTCAAAATGAGGACATGGTCTGTGAAAAATTTAATGGGAGCCATATAAAAATGTGCTCTCTTATATGCCTTATACTTATTTTCTCTTTCCGTATGAAAAATGCTTTGTAGTTTTATGGTAAAAATAGATAGATAGATAGATAGATAGATAGACAGATAGATAGATAGATAGATAGATAGACAGACAGACAGACAGACAGACAG
>JBCAUA010101554.1:0-10243 GCA_038406235.1 Peronia verruculata
TCTTTTTCCCTAAGGTTTCTACATAAATCTGAACTAGTTGACTTCAGTTTTTGAATATACCCTCCCCATAACATGTGTTTCAGTAATATGCACCCCTTTTTCTGAATTTCATATCCATTTTTGAAGGAAAATTGGATATTGGGTGGAAAATTGCTAAAAAAACTTACATCCGTCAATATACATGTTTAAAAAACTTACAACAAATACTGTTATATGGCAAATTAACTACAAACAAATGCATAATATTTTTTACATAGAGTTATGTCATTCATATGCAAAACTTCAAACGATTCGCATTGAAAATAGCAAATTTTGAAAAAACAAAATCCAATATGGTGGCACAGTCATGATAACTGCATGCAAAACAAACAAAAAAGTTTCCACACTTTTCCTCTAATTTGAATATACTGAATCTGAATTTGAAGTGTAAAAGATCCCTAGTTCTCACATTAAAAAAATCACTCTCAGGACTTGGACCCCTCCAGAAGCCATTTTCATAGAGCCATGATGGTATGGAAATTTGTGTATACATTTTATAGTCTCAGGAAGGATGACATGAACAAAATTCCAACCATGCAGAAACAACAGTAACTGTAAAAGTTTTGATTACCGGTATCTAATAAGTGGTACCACTTGTGTTTGTTGAGGATATAGGCAGTCATATAGTTTCAAGCAGAAAAACTCCCTTTGATATCTGTGGAATCAAGTTATTGATATAGTTTAAAGCCTTGATAATGTACATTCACTGCTGGAAATACAA
The DNA here is from genome assembly GCA_038406235.1 of Peronia verruculata. NCBI lineage: Eukaryota > Metazoa > Mollusca > Gastropoda > Systellommatophora > Onchidiidae > Peronia > Peronia verruculata. The sequence goes on from JBCAUA010101554.1 coordinate 761, forward strand.
AGGACGTGATCTATGTTGAGATTCGTCAGTCCAGGTGTAGATTGATAAATTTGGTACATTACATAACATTGTTATTTTTGTTATGCTGCTAGTCTATGCTCTGGTTGAATTTCTCTGCAAGTACAAAATATGAGCTGAATGAGCACAATAACACTTTTTTGCTTATTTTCATTTCAGTATTTGCGTCTGAAATAGATTGTGAAGATGCGTCCAGCAAGAGAAAAAACAGATACATCGAACTGAAAACCAACTCTCTGATTTACTCTGACAGACAATATAAAAATTTTTGTCGGTAGGTTTGCATTGGATGTTCAAAGCAAATTGAAAATTCTTTTATAATATAGTGGAACCCGCGAGAAATCAACTCGCTTAAAGTCAGTTCTGAGCTAGGTCAACTTGTTCTGATGGTCCCATTTTTTTCCCCTTTATATTTCATCAGTCTTGTTTCTGATAATGTCAACACCTTCAGAGGTGATCTCGCTTAAAGTCAACTCCAGTTAACTGTAAATTGTGAAGACAAAGAAAAAAAAGTGAGACAGAGAGAGAAAGAGACATGCTGTTACGACAAATTGTAGCCTGTAGGCCAGTCGTGAAGATGCTTGACTCTCTTCACCTGTCTCGCATTAGTGGGGATACACAAACACACACACACACAGCTGGTGAGCCCCTGGACACATAGAATAGACCAACAACTGCCTTAATATATACACACTACTCTGAGTAGCACACAGTTCCTGGCTTAGTCCTCTTTGTTTGCCTCACATTGTGCGTAAAATACACAAACACCTGTCCCCATTTGGCTCTCTTTGCCCACTTTGTTCACACACACATGCACACATACAAAGACAATGCAGACAGGCATTGCACCCGATTTCAGTCATATCTTTACATCACATTCATTCCTGCATTCTGCGCTTGCCGTGACTAGACAACCTATTACTATCAGTTACCTTTATACTCAAGTCTGTGATCAGAATATCTGAGATAAAGTACTGTTCTCAATCTGGTTACAGAGTGAAACTTCTTAAAGAGGTTGACTTGAGGCAAAATACTACTACACTAGCTTAGAGCAGGAAGCTTTTCTCATAGGGATAAGAGGTATAGACCTAACCCAATGAATAGACCTAACCCAATAAATAATTACACACATTTTGACCCCACATGCCTTCCAGAGATTGTGTCCCTTGAAAACAGATAATGTCAACACTTTTTCTTGGTCCTGAGAGTTTGACTTTAGGCAGATTCCACTGTATATGAGACACAACACAATGAAATTAGGCACTCATCTAACTGAGGCAACCAGAGAAATCACGTGTTTTTTATGTGAATGAATTTTAAAAAAAATTTTTTTCTTCATAGAACCCCTCTAAATCAATTTAAGGATCTGTTTTAGAGTTAAATTTGCTGAAATTGATTGAGTAAAAGCCCAAAATTGTAATTTAGCTACATCACATAACAAGGATTATTAACAAAAATGACTGGCCATTTTCTCACTTAATTCATTTAGATTTAGAACAAAAATATTTTACACAGAGAAAGGAAGGGAAGAAATAATTTTCACAGCGATATCATTAACTCCATATGCTCAAAACTTGACGAGAGCCTGATTTCATCGTGTCACATCCCATATTATTCTTTAAACCTTAGTTATATCCTCTAAGTATGATTATTGGAAGGAGAAGGCAGGAATAAAATCTGTGTAAAGTGTTGTCAGAAGTTTAAAAAAGATTGTTAGTTAATGTTTCACCTTTGCCATTTCTTCATTGGTTTTAGGTTTGTTCAGTTTCATTTTCCAATATATCCCATTATCTCTTGTGTAAGGACGTATATCAATTTTGTTTTAGACTAGCTGTTAGATAGAAACAACTGAATTCAGTGAGATGTTCATTGTTTTCTGCATAATTTTTTTTTTTTTTTTATAAAAGTCTTGTTGTGTTTGAACCAGATAGCATGTGGCATTTCATTTGTAACTTTTTTCCTCTTCAGATTCAAATTAATTCATTGGTGGGCACAATCTTTTCTGCATGGGGTGCCAATAATTGTCTGTGGTTTTCGAGATGGTGAAGGCGTGGTGCGTAAAATGGAATGGTTTCCAGTGATGGACTTGCCCTACAAAGCAGCAGTAAGTCTGCATGCAGTGCTAATGTACATGTTGTCTCTCACATAAAAAAAAAAAAAAGGAGGAGGAGGGGAAGTGATTACTCTGTTATATTTTACTGAAACCAGTCCGTTTGTTGGTACCGTACTCATATGGTTTTGGGTCCTGACTTATTTCTACATGGGAAGCCCCAATCTGGAAGTGGAAAATGGCACATATCCAATACTGCCTTTCAACTTTCATTTATCTAGGGGCAAGATTCCCGCTGTTAATTTAAGTCTGTTAGCATATAGGCCTACATGTATTGGCTTGCAAATGCATCTTGATGCAAAATCATGAGCAAGAGTATTTTCGTTAGTGCAGTGAGCATACATTGTATGTATCAATCATTTCGTGAGTCAAGACAGTGAAAATGTATCAGTGCTTATTTTCCATCCTGAATACATTTTCTCATTACTTGAAACAGTTGTAACATTTTCATATCTTGCAGGATGCTATATACAACCCATGGGAACCAGCTGTCTGCTTCAATTTCCTTGATGCTTTCCTCAAGCATGTGAAGTCAGTGATTACTGAGGACAATGAAAGGTAGGGCAAGATGTATGCCATATTATCTTTTAGCCTTTAGGTCAGTAGAAATTTTTTTTTATCTCTAAGAAAAGCTAAATACATACATGTATTATATCTTATATTTGTGAACGTCGGAGTATTATTTTTCTCACTGTTTGATGTGTTGGTTATTTCTGTTTGTCTTATGCTACATGTACTTTACTCCCAGTCTGAACTATTGAGTCCCTATAAATTATTCTATAGAATTTCGCTGACGTGAAATTTATCATTATACAGGTATTATTATATAGACATATTATTGTTTAGCATCTGTAAAGACAGAAACATCCATTCACTCATCCATCCATCTAGCCAGCCAGTCAGCTAGTAGCCATCCATCCAGCCAGCCAGCCAGTATCCATCAATCCATCTAGCCATCTATTCATTCATGTGTGCATCTTTAATACATAACACCTTGAAGCCATAGCACACATACACTGTGGCAAAGTGGGGCATGGGTATTGGTGCCAACATCACTTCCCGCCCGTGTTATGCATTACGATATGGTGAGCCATTTGGTGTTCAAACTGTTACAGCCTGATAGGTCACACGACCCTCCTCCCCTGCTGAGCCTGCCCCCTTTTTCTGAGTTTTTTGTTGATATGTGGTGTGTGCATTGTTTGGGTGCAGTTGTTGTACTGTGTTTTCTTCCCACTGGGCCGAGGGGTAAGTAGCAAGCAAAATGGATGATGAGTACGTCTTTACAGCACTTTGTTTATAAAGAAAAGTGCGCAAAACTAAAAGAAGATGAGAAAACAGGGAGTGCATCCAACTAATGGACTGAGAAACGAAAGAGGCCTGATGCAAGGGCTATAACCCCAACGGACTGATGATGAGACAAAATTTTTCAACTTTGCCCGCATGTCCAGAAACAGCTTTGAGGAGCTCCTGGCTTTCCTGCATGACGATCTCAGGTACTTGGACACAAATTTCAAGAAAGCTATACCACTTCGAGAGAGACTTCTCATTACATTGCAGTAATAATATTGTTTATTATGTACAGTTGAGTCCACCCAAACCAAACTCTGATAAACCGAATTTCTGATAATTTAAATGAAAACGAAACAATAGATTTTTTTCCTCTTTGTGCCCATTAAATGCCTTTCACATAATTCGAAGCCATCACCATGAGCTTCCTTTCAATCAAACTGGTCAGTGCCTCCCCAAAGGTAAAACTTGGCTTTTGTTCTCGGGTTCCCACCCAAGGGGGAAAACCAATGAGACAGCGAGAGGGATCAGGCAATTGATTTGCATAAATGTAATGTGAATGTGCCTCTAGTTGTGGCTTCAAGTGGGTCTGTGCCTGTGTGTTCAGAGGGGGCAGGAGGAAGGGGGGGAGGGGGGAGGGGCGTGTGTGTGAAAGGCAACTTAAATGAATGTATGAGGAGAGCAGTGATATTGATCGATAATCAAGCATTCTCGCAGAGCTTTATACTGTTATAGTACAGGTAGACACGCTCAAACATGCACATGTGTGGTACCATTACGATACTTCATGTGTAGACAACCCTGGGCATTGCACCTAGTGACTATGTTACAATCACTGCGAAATTGCAGTTTGTGTTTAAAAAACGTACTCCTTCATTTGAAATCTCACATTTATCTCATTGTCAGTACATGCATCAATTGTTTTGCGACAAACTGAAATAGTTAGATAACATTGGTACCACACAGTTCCAAAGATGTAAAACAGTCCACCAGCATATTATATTCATGCTTAGAGAAGTTTCATTTGGTGTTTTAATTTATGTACTTGTAATTTAATTAAATATTACATAGGAAGAGAGAAAGAATTTGAGAGGGGGGGAGGGGGGGGGGGGAGAAAGGGTAATGGTGAGATAGGCAAAATGTGAACATGTCCAGAAAATTTATTTTATTTGAAATGATTTAGAAAGACAGAGGCAGGAAGACCAGAACGGGAAGACTACAGAGACAGACAAATACACTAAGAGAGTGCCTATAATGTTGTTTCTGTCAATAGTGGTATTGTTAAGTACCATCACCTATTAAAGAAACCTGAAGCCTGAAACTATACCCCTATCTTCTCTCATCAAACAAACATTGAACATACTCACATACACCAATTGTTAGTAGTAAGATAGTTATTTATTTCCTTAAAACTTGAAAACAGACACAAACGTCTATTTATGATTTTAAACAGTAAATACACTGGTCCCCGCCTGAGAACCTGGTTAAAAAAAAGTGGGCTCCTAGGCAGAGGGGTTCTTTGGCGGATTGAAAAGTTATGCAACCTGTCTGACTACAGATTGTCTTCACTACTGTGATTAGTTGATCGTTACCCTTTAGTTAAAGATTTATCTATGTGAATAAGTACAGCCCTCTTCCCTGTGTGTATGTTATAATTAGATTCAATTCCTGATCTTTTTAAGTGTATAAACACATCAATACTGCCCAGCACTTGCATGCCGTGTGAATTTTCACACAACGGTATCGTTGTTGAAAACATGATATTGCTATGCTACGTATGAGTGACTCTTGTCCACAAAGCCAATCACAGGTGCTGTTCCACATGTTGCCATACAAAGAAATGGTTACGGGTTAGTCAACAACGTGCCCTGATTATGCAGGCAAACATCAACCATTACTTCCATTCCGTTGTCTATCTGTTCTCTCCACCCGTCCCCATTTTACTGTACATCTAGAATTGTGCATTTCTTTCAAGTGGACAGTATGATGTGGAATTATACCATAAGCACTCGGGTGTCTTGGCCCAACACCTGGCTCTTACGGACATATTTTTATTTGGGAGCGCCCAGGACAGGTTCTTAGAGGGGTAAATTATAGAGAAAAAATATTCTGTTTCGCAGTAGAGGTGGGTTCTTAGGTTGACTGGGCTCTTAGGCGGAGACCACTGTACATGTAATTATCTAAAAAGCTTTCATACAACCTATCAAAAAAACAAACTAAGGTTGCTGACCTCCAGCTCTCTTCCTCCTCCTGTTGGTTTAACATGTCCATTAACCTGGCAGTGACTTCAGATGCTTTGCTGAGCTCCCTTACCTGTGACAACAAGCCCCTAAAAAATTGAAGATCTAAAGTCTCCTCCTGCCCCATCCTTTCCTTTAAGAAAGTTGCTGCCGCCTCCTCCTAGCCACCACTGCTGCTCTGCTTCATTTTCCTTTTGGAGGTAGAGCTGCTGGAAGCTGAAGGTGCTGGCGATGAGGACAGCGAATTTGAGGAACATCCAGGCTGACTGTCCTCTAGTGACAAAACTATGCCAGCGTCTGCCTCCTCACCATCAGAGGCTGGTTTCCTCTCCACTGGAGGGGCCTAAATTGCTCGTCAAATGCCCGTGGGCCAAGAAGCTTTTTAAAAAGATAATCTGGTCCATCAAATGATCTGGCCTTTTTTGTGACCCAAACCACTTGGCAACATACTGGCGGCCAATACCTAGCTGAAAGAACCTCTTAAGTTCGTCCATCTTTTCTTCACAGTATTAACTGAAAAATAAAAAATAGTGCTCATATATACATCTTACCAACTGGAGAATACAATCAATTTTACATTTGATTTTCAGATATTCTGGGACAGGAGATAGAACAAAGAGTTCATTTAGAGCTAGACTATATCTAGATTACATGATCTAGATCTAGATCTAAGTGGTAACACTCATTCCATTGCATCCATTTAAAAGTCTTGTGTGGATCCAATGTCGGCACTCTTCTGACAAGTGATTCACTTAAAAATTAAATGCAACCAAAATGCAGAGCACAAAACTCACCCTCTCTCTCCCATTTTGCCTGTAATGTGTAATGTTCTGACTTCACGACAAAAATAGATCAAGCCAACGCTTTCTTTTCAATTTTAAAACAGCGTTTCTAGAACGTTGAAAAGCATGCCCGCTATTAATTCAAGCACTAACTTAACAACATACATTAAATGACATCATGGCAGCTTCATAAAACCTCTAGCCTGTGCAAATTTAAAGAGTTGTTGTTGGAATCCAGGTGGTCACTGCCAAACTGGTGCGAAAGTTTTTATCGCTCTGTGCTATCCTGAAATCCACCAATTATGGCGTGTTGGCTCACCAAGCGTGTTGCCTGACCCAATTTGCGATGGCCGTGGGAAAAGTGTGTGTTTTATCTTTGGCCGGCACCAATTGCGGTGGATTGGGTGTGGGGCCAGATTGCATGTGCACTTACACTAACAACTGACACCTAATACATTTTGCATTCTTATTTCATTTTCTTGCAGGCGTTCCTATCTCTTTGAATTTAAGCAAGATTCAGACAAGACGTCATGTCACATGTTGGAATGTTCAGAGAGTCTTCTCCCTGACTGGTTTGTAAAATGGGATGCTTGGGATAAACCCTGCACAAAATAGTCAGAGTGGCTGGTCAATTTTATTATTGTTTGAAAATGAATGTGATTTTTAGGTATGTTATCCACTGGGTCACCCTGTTTTGTACTGTATATTATATATACATGTATTAGTAGAGAACCCATGGTCCTTCATGGGAGAATTTTTATATATATAGTATAGGTCAAACCAATACTGCCCTTTTGACTCGAAGTGTAGTCGATGGCAAGCATGCTTACCGCGGAGGTGGTATTTTGGGTGATAAAACTAAACGTTGCTCAAAGAAAATGTGTTTGTTTTGGATGCTTTGTAAATGGAAGTGGAAGAACAATAACATAATGCGTTATCCAATTAAAGAATCAGATCAAACATTCTGTGGAATTTACTACTGAATTATTATCGCCCTTTTAGAATAACATCAACTGTAACAAGCTTTTTTTGGTTTATGTAGAAACACAAATCTATATTCAACAAGTTTTGTGAACCAAATTTCAGATGCATACATTCAGCAGTTTTCAAGCCTGTAAGCCTTTTATGGGTTCTGTTGTAGATTTTTAGTGTAGATGAAAAGATGTGAATGAGTTCAATGGTTTTTCTGGCCAAAATGATTTCCAGATCTTGATGATGGACACATGTTGCCATAACATTGTTACGCAGATGTATGAATTATATCCAAGGGAAGATAGAAAAATGAATAGGTTAACAATTTTATTTTAAATTTCTCGGTGCATTTCTATCTTGTGGCACTGTCTTTTGTTGTTATTATAACTCATTACAATCAAGCATTTCTTTATGACCAAATTATAATGATAATAATTATATACATAATCAGTGCAATCAATTACCTGTCTTTTTTAAGCTCTTATTTATTTGATGCTGTATGCCGAATGAGGGTAAAACAAAGCTGTAATTCCTAGTCATTACACTGTCATATAGACACATATAGTTATTATGTGACTGGGTGACATGAATCTGGTGTCAAATTTTAATTATGTATAGTTAGTGGTATCAAGAAAAAAGGAAAGAGGTGAACTTTGCTTTGGTGAGAAAATGATTTAGCCTCTACTGTTCTGTGTCAGCACTTTGATAAGCAAAGTTTACTCTTGTGATTCCATGCTCATTGTAATCATGTTTTCACAACAAAGCCGCCTTTGACAGCTGACTCATTCACTTGGATATACATTATAATTATGCATTCATAAATATAGCTGCGACACGATGAAATCAGGCTCTTATGAAATTTTTAGCATATTGAGTTATTGCTATCACTGTAAAGATCATTCATTTCCATTCAGTGTGTGAAAAAATTGTTGTTCTGCCTAAAGTAGAAGTTGAGATATTGGCAATTGAAGATGATGGTGGTGGCCTGTTGCTGCAGCTGAATTTATTGAGAAAATAGCGGTCACTTTTGTAAATTGTTATTTAGCCTTGTTAGACCATACCACTAAATTACAATGTTTGGGGTTTTGCTCAGTCTATTCCAGTAAACTGAACTCTGAAATACATTTTTAGATTGATATAGAAGGGTTTGGTGAAAGAAAAAAATAATTGTGTTAAAAATTGGTTCACCGTTGAAAAACACATGATTTCTCCGATCGCCTCAGTTTGACAAGCACCTGATTTCATCATGTCAGGTCTCATATGTGTATAAGTCATATAGCATACTGTGCATTCTTTGAAAATGACAAATACTAAATTAATGTGCATATGTCATATACCACTGATAACCAGTTCATTATACGCCCACTGCAGTTGTTACATTGTATTGAAAAGCCTTATCAGGGAACTTTTCATATAATTTTTCCCAGTAGTGAAATTTTAAAATGAAATGCCATGGTCATTTGTTGGTTAAAGGTGGCACAGCATTTCAGGCCAAGGTCGGCACTGAAAATCGATGTTGAGGGTCAAAATTGTGTTGTTTTTTTTGCATTCTAGCAATATTTTTCTTTTTCTCTGACTTCTTATTGATAGTATGGAATTCATATTTTGGTCGAAAGCTGATTTTGAGGACCTAAAAGTGCTGTTATTGCACTGTGAGGTAAATGCATAATTGTTTATTTTTTATCAAAATGCCCTCATTTCATAACTCAGAGAATAAACTTTGTATGGCCTAGAACCCTTCAAATTTATATCGATACAAAAACTGACATCTTTCCTCTTAGCCAATGGTAATCTTTTCCTCCTTCAATGTAATTTTCCATGGCCAAACACCCATTCATTTTCAAAGGGTTATGAGAAATTTCACATTCCATTCTCCGTTCATAGTACAGTGGTCACCGCCCAAGAACCCGTTCGTCGGGAGACAAAAAAGCGGGCTCTTAGGCGGATGGGTTCTTAAGCAAATTGAAAAGTTATGCAACCCATATGACCACAGGTTATCTTCACTACCATGATTAGTTGATCATTACCGTTAGTTAAAGATTTATCTACGTGAATAAGTACAGCCTTCTTCCCT
>JBCAUA010101565.1:0-10242 GCA_038406235.1 Peronia verruculata
AATTTATAAAAATAGGACATCTTTGAGCACATAGCCTGCTTGTTTTATTATTCTTTCTTTCTTTTTTTTTTTTTCGTTCATGACGACAGTTTATATAACGAGGGGCTGTCATTTATTTATTGCTTTTGTCATTAAATCTTCATTAAAGATGTTAGTCTAATGGGTCCGTCGGATCACTCCAGTCGAATTTTAGGTTATAATTGTACACCTGGATGCAAGGAACATAACTGTTGAGGTTCTATTGTTATCTTCAGCGTATAGAATCAAACTCCAAATTCCTTCAAATTCAACCCAGTCGATTTACTGGTATCAGCCTTTTAATCAGTCTGTTAATTGGTTGATCGAACAGTTTTAGAAATGCAATTAGTCAGACTATATTGCTGGTAAACAAAGGCAGGGACAATACAAAACTCTGGACAGTGATCAAAGATTGATAGTGATCGGTGTCCTTATTTTTTCTGTCAGGTTATAATTTATTATCTAGTGTACAATAAGCCCTAAATGCAATTAATTATTACATCTATGACATTCCCACTGACAGTAGAAAACTTCACAATCTTCGTCTATCACTGGTTAACCCCAGAGTTGTCAAGAAGCTGATCTACCCGAAAAGTTGCTCATTATACTTGGCATTTGCTATTATTTTGAAAACAGTCTTCAATTTAACAGCAAGACTTCAAGCCTGAATTTTCGAAAAATCTGACACTCCAGCAGTTTCTTCTAACCTCTGTCGGTTTAGAGAGACTCAAAGACGTTAGCGGAGAAAGACAATTAATAATGACTAGCTGTGGAAAAGGACTAGCTGATATTTAGAGAGACAGAAAGGAGCAGAATGCTCTCCCAGAAAACCACATTAAGTTACACCATCAGGCGTATCTATGGATGATATCCACCAGGAAAGAGATCAAGAGGTAGGCATAGGCTACAAGACAAAGAAAGAGATGTGAAGGCAACATCTGATAAAGGACAAGAATGAGATTTGCAGATTCTCAAAGAGCAGTGGAAAACGGGGAAGGTGGAACGAGATTTGTGGTTTCAGCTTCAGAGGCGCCTCTAAGCAGTGGTTGAGGTCAGGAGGATAGGTGAGGTGAGGTGACTGAGCCACGGATCACCTGAAATAAATGTTTGAATACTGAGAATGAGGAGCAAATGTTATTCATGAAATACAGAGGATGAAGTGGTCTCAGAAAGGGTTTTACATGGATTCTGGAGTAGGTGACCGGTGATGACTGCGATTGTCTTATGTCTCAACAGCAGAAAAGCATAAAAATCCGCTTGAAAGTTGGGACAGCCAAGACACACGGTTTAGCCATATCAATCCCCCAACGTGCTTCTTCAATGAATAATAATAATGATTATATTTTCATAAAATAATAATGACGACGGTGATGACTGTCTGGTTAAAGAACCATTACCGGTTTGAGGAACTGACTCTTCCATCAATTTTCGTTATACGCACCTTTATTGGGGTGGGGAGAGGGGAGAGGGGTGTCAGTTGTTGTTATTGATGTTGAACTATCCCGTCGTGTTGAACGATGAGAGGGCAGCGGTAACTGCTTGATAATAAAATTATCAGCAACTTTTGAATTTCAAGATGATTCTTTTACTGAGAAAAGTGATGGAAGGAAATAAAAAGAACCTAATGACATTAACGCGACAATGTGTGTGTCAGTAATGGGTTTTAATGCTGCAATGCCCGGGTGTTCTAGAAGATATAAATATAATTATGTCATCGGTGCCACAAGACGTTGAAATCTTGCTGGTTTACAAATACAGCAAGTCAATAGATAATCAACAGGTCTTCCATGACAGTCACTTGTTCTAAGATCGCTTGCACATCTTTGTTCAGAATCTGTTCGCTCCTTCCATTCATCGGAAATTTCCACAGGTACCACTGTTCCGCTCTGGAACATTCTGAACAGGGCAATGCACTCAAGGTCCTTTGAATGTGGCCTTCATATTGGATCTTAGATTGTCAACATCTTCGTCTGATGCTAATTGCTATTGCCTGCATAGGCAACCTCCTATCTCTTAGAAATCGAACAATCATGGAGCTATTTAGCATCTGGCAATCTCCAAGGATAGTGTCCACGGGCGGAGTGAGTGGGTACAATGTGTTTTGGGATGGTCCTCCTGTAATTTTAGTTACACTAGTTACGCTATTACAGTGTTATTTCTGCAAAACTAGGTCAAAGTGAGTGATGGATTAAATTTGGCCATTACTGAACCAGCTTGCACAACAACAACAACAACAACAACAACAACAACAACACACACACACACTCACATATACACACACAGGAAAGTGACGATCCTTCAACTGCAAAGTCAAGCATCATTGCATTTAAAACATTCGAAGGTTGGAAAACCAGTTAGAAGTTACAAATCAAGGCTGCATACATTAATAAATAGATCTACATAAATTAAACAACAACAACAACAACAAAACAGACAAAACAAAACATCTTAAATACCAAGTGTCAATCATGAAAGAAGGCTTATAGTATACATGTATCACATATCAATCAAAAGATGTAACATTTAAATCTGATTCCATGCCGTGGAGATATTTTAACCTTAAATGTACATAACTCTCATAGGCGCAATGTAGCCGTAACCGGCGTGTTGATGCGCGGTTTGATCCCAACACAATGCCAACCAAATCAATGGCGGTAATATGATTTTGTTTTCTTTGAGTGGCAGAGATTATTTTTCGTCAAAAAGTTTCAAAATATTCATCCTCGTAGTTTAATATAAACTGTCCTTGATCCACTTTGCTGATATCTTTATGATTTTTTTTTCTGATATAGATGTAAAGAACACAAAATAAGTAAAATCTATTCAAAGGTCAAATCATGATTGGACATTACAAATTCCGAAGAGGAAGGAAGAAAGAGAAGGAGCTAAGAGGAAAGAATAGGAGGAACTTTGTATCTGATGCTGTTTGCTTTCATCTATAATGAACATTTGTGTCATTCTTGGCTGATTTAGCCTATGTAGCCACGGCGATTGTATTATATTATCTTCAAGGTTATTTGTTTTTGTTTTTTTGTTTTGAATGAATTTTACCAAGCTATTGCCATAAGATGGAGAAGGCAATTAATAATTCCTGAATATGAAAAAAAAAAGTGGCTGCTGTTCTCATTGGGAACAACAACCCATTTTATGAAAACTTAAGCATTACGATATCCTGTCTTATTGTGTGGTGAAAAAGTTAATTACAAAATTGAAACTTTGTCGTCGTTAATGAAGGCAATGCCCTCTTTTAACTCCCAGTAAACGTTGACTGAAATAGACAAAGGACATTTGAGTCAGAGGACTGTGACAGACGCTAAAGATGATGCGAATCGACTACTACTTCACATCCACCATGGTGATCTCGTTGGTAAGTACCAGTCCACTAGGCTAAATGTGTGCCTCTTTCTTTCTTTCCCTTTTTTTTTTTTTTTTCTCAAATTCGAATTAAACGAGCCCCCCTTTAGTGCACATCACTGCCCAGAAATAGAGAGAGAGAAAAAGTGAACATTATCTCATGACATGTTGAACCATATGCCACGAAAAGACAAGAAAACGGTCAAAATACTGTAGGATACATCACAGATTTCTACAAGGTTGATCACTGTGTAATGTTTGCTTTCGACAGTGTAGTTGTCAGTGAGAAGATTTTATTTTGCCTGTCCAATGAGATACAGACAGTCCCGTGACATGCTTTTGCTACTGAACCACTAGGGCTGACAGTCTGATTATATGAGAGCTTCCGTTATCTTATGTGATACAGTTCCTGTCTTCTGTCCCGCTGCCTTTCCTCCTCTTCTTCTTCACGTGTAAATGTATCTTACCTGTCTTTGACACACACACACACACACACGCACAAAAGCCGTAATCCTGCTGATGTATCGTTAAACCCAAAACACAAACAAACAAAGAGAACGAATTTCATCTGTCAGATAAGCCGCATGGTACGATTCTGCTGTCTTATGAGAACATGAGGAAAGCGCCACAAGTCTCATGTCTCATGCAAGAAAGATAAAATGAATTTCCTGCCGTAGCAATGTCGTAGTGAAAATGGGTGATATTTGCGAGTTCTAACTCTCGTCTTTGTTCAACTCAGTTTTCTGGGCGCTTCAGCAAGTGCGTCACAACTTGTGTTTTGACCTTCAAAGATTGTTGCTTATCTCAGATTTGTGGGAGCTGTTTGCAAATGTATGTCACAACAGGTTGATCACAGATCTATTTATGTTTCGGTCTGATCTATTTAGGACACACTTCTCCACGTCATGGGATGGGAATTTTGTTTGTGTAACCTGCTTTTGGTTATTTGGGATTGTTGTGTGACCTAATGCATGATATAATCTTTCCTTATCACGACACTTAAAAACAGTGGCTAAACGCAGGAGAACACAGTAACTTTATCGTCAGATATTGGCGTAATGTTGCTGGATGCAAATTCGGTTCCCATCCTCTTTATCACCCAACCCTTTATCTCTCTCTCTCTTTCTACCCTTACCCAACCTTCCTCTCAAGCAGCGACAGCCAATGTATTTCGGCCTGTCATCATGTTAAGATATTTATTTAAACTGTCAGCCTGTTAACTTAGGAATGTTCTAAAAGATCAAGTTCTCCATACACGCCTGTTATCTCTCACGTGATTGCAGATGTGGGGCATCTTTGTGATGATCCTCGGCATGACTTTCCGCTTCTCCCTGGGCCATTTACTGGGCGACTATGTCCATGACGTCAGGGATGAAGTCAACCTAGAGGGCACCACCAACGATGCTGGTCAGAACATTTGCCCAGTGGAAACAGACATTTCTAACCAAATTTTTCTAGGGCACTGGTAAGCTGCGTCCAGATCATTCATATTTTGTTTTTAAACGCCGAACAACGGTATCCTCTGTCTTTGAGAGATTTATTGACCAGAATAAAATTATATTCTTTCCAACGCAAGCAAGGACTGTGGTCAGGATTATTTCTTTGCCAGAATAACGCTTAGTGATTATCAACCTCCTGCGCCTCGGTCACTTTCACTTCATTCACTGATCTTCGCTATACTTGAGTGCCTATATAAGAGTGCCTATATAAACTACGAGGTTAGTGCTATAAGTTAGGAACGTACCATTTTGAAATACACGACATATTCTCCATTCTTCATTAATACTTTTATTGCCCTTTCTTAAAGTTAAAACCCCAAGATTAGCGATATCATCATAGCTGGCGCATTCCGTCCGCTACCATGCATATCACTCGAGCATGTACGCCAAAATTCCAACTATAGTAAGAAAATAAACAATGCTGGATTGCCAGGAGTTTTCCCCCTGAAATCGTCAAAATGTTCGCACGAGTCACTTCGCAAGCTGCACGCTTACGTATCATCCTTTTTGATAATTTGCCTTCACATATTTGACCGCCTTATTTAATTTCATAAACAGCCTTTCATAATATATGTTATACTCGTAAAAGTCTTCAACCGTGCTAGGCGCAAGAAATCCGTAACCGTGCTGATGCGCCGATTAATCCCCAGACAATAAATAAATAGTAATGGACAATCAAATCGCTCAAGTCAGAAAAACCATGCCACATTTACATTTGGCAAAAAAAAAAAAAAAAATTAGCACCGGTTGATGAAATAAAACAAAACACTGGCAGTCTGGATGTTTGCCTGCAGATGAGGAATTAACTGCAATATGGATTCGTGCAGAGTAAGGGATTAACACTTTCTGTCGTCGGATACTTTCCCTCATAGACATACAAGTAAAAGACCCGGCGTGAAGGGACAACTTTCGGTCGGATTTGACCAGAGTTTTTTTGCTGTATACGCTTCTTTCCTGAGCCCATCGGCTCCCATACTTTAGCCGTGAGAGTGTAGCTCTATTGGAGCAATGGCCGCAGTTTATCGGAGCAGTGGCCGCGGATAGACACTAAATGTGCGCACCGGGTCTAGTTAGTTACACTGGTAGGTCTATGCTTTCCTTATACTAACTTACTGGCTCATTGTATGTGACTAAGACAAACAAACACGTGACGCCAGACTTAGTGAAAAAGAAATGGCAATTATATGGTAAAAAGGGCAATTTTCAGTACGGAAAAAAGTAAGATTTGGCTCATACAATGATGGTTGTTAACAAGCGTGGGACTGTGATATCGACATGGACGATGACAACCGAAACAAAAATAAGGACAAGAAAGAGCAAGAGAATTTGTAATATCTTTCAGATCACTGCACTAAAAGTTCAAAATCACAATCTCGCATGGAAGAGACAGTCGTTTTGGCCATTATGGTACTCTTAATGGGTAGGCTTCAAGTCGTAATTGAAGGCAAGCGCCATATGTCCACGGACTATGTCTATTGACAATTATAGACTTGACGAGCATAAGAATTAAAAAGCTTTGACTCCCGCAGGGCCGTGTATTTGGGATCTCTCATACTGGTGGCCGGCTTCATGATCATCCTGTTCTCTGCCATAGGTATGATAGCTGGTTTGAGGCACAGTCGCATTTTACTGGTGCCGGTAAGCTCAACGTTTTCGACTGTCTGTCAGTCTGCCTGTCAGTCAGTCAATCAGTTAGTTTAAATATTTGTCTGAATGTTTTTCTGTCTGTCTGTCTGTTTCTCTGTCTAGATTATTGAGATAACAGTTTGAGGCACATTGGTAGTCTAAAGGCTATTGTTTATGTTCATATTATGCCTGCCTTTACTAGTGAAGTGCTGAAAGAGAGGAAAGAGTCAAAGTGTTTTGCACTCCTCAGTTACAGTGTATTTGTTTTGTCCTTTCTCAGCAAAAATAGTTTTCTATTTCCTCAGTTACAATGTATTTGTTTTGTGATTTCTCAGTTAAAATGTATTTGTTTTGTACTTCTTCAGCTAAAATGTATTTGTTGTATCCTTCCTCGGGTAAAATGTATTTATTTTGTCCTTCCTCAGTAAAAATATGTTTGTTTTGTACTTTCTCAGTTAAAATGTATTTGTTGTGTACCTCCTTAGTTATCATGTGTTTGTTAAGTTCTTCCTCTGTTAAATTGTGTTTGTTTTGTCATTCTTCAATTAACATGTGTTTGTTTTGTCCTTCCTCAGTTGCAATGTATTTGTTTTGTCCTTCCTCAGTTACAATGTGTTTGTTTTGTTTTTCATCAGTTAACATGTGTTTACAACTACAGTTACAATGTGTTTGTTTTGTCTTTCTTCTGTTAAAATGTATTTGTTTTGACCTTGCTGTCATGCCGCTAAATGAAGCTATTTTTCTTAGGGCTAGTTGTCTCGAAAGTTTGTGTATAACCGATTAAAATGATGACGATGCGGTATTCGATTATACGGTGATAACAATCGATTATGACCGGTCCTGGAACACGCACTCATCAAAACCTGGTGTGGAACAGCGTGATCAAGGCCTCGCGATGCGAGATGATGAACCGGATTTTGTGCCGGCAATACTTAGAGAAATATTGGTTGTCTGTGGCCTTTCAAAACTAAAAAGTGGATTGTCTCGGCATCAAGTGTATGCCCAGTTTCAGTAAGGACAATTTCTCAGAAGAGAAACTGACAGTTTAAGTGACTGCGTCGACTTCAGGGACGCTCGAGAAGCCCACATCTCGAGTCGCTCCCTTGAGGATTTATTTACAAAAACGAAGCCCCAGGCCATCCTCAGCTTTTTATGTCAGGTTGGCCTGTATATTAAACTATAAGATCCTGATAAAAAATTAACATCTGACAGAAATGCGACGGCCCCCACGGGACGCCGCAAAACTGCATACATCAATTTTTTAGTTTTGTTAAACATGTTTTGAGAACCCAAATTTTATATACATCTTGATATCCCTTTATAAGTAATAACGATATTGTTCGTTATTACCATGTAAATGTACTCACCGTGTTAGGCACAATATAGCCGTTATCGTACTGATGTGTCCTTAAACCCCAACACAAACAAACAAACAAACAAACAAACAAACGGGTAGAAATTTGACATTTGGAACAGATAGCTGGGTCTCCGCTTACTTACCATCCGATCTTCAGCTGCTAAGGATTCTTTAACATGTGCAACGTGCACGCAGGACCTCCAAAATATATGTCCTTATCCAAGAAGGTTAAACGTCAGGTTTTTCTTCCCAAGAAGTGAGATGTCGTTGAGTCACTGAAAATAATGCAGTTTCTTATCCTCTAATATTTTGTATTCGCCGGTAGGATTTGAATTTCGAACCTGCAACGTAAGTCTATCGCCGAGGAGCAGACACGCAAACCCTCTGACACGGAGACCCCGTAGTACGTAGTTAATAAGATCAAACTTTTTGACGTGTAAACGTGTGCTAGGCATAATACAGCTGTCATCGTGCTGATGTGCCGATCAATCCCAAAACAACAAACAAACAAACAAACAACCAAACAAAACAAAGTTTTCATGGTACATGTACTTCCTTTTTAAACTACTTGAAC
The DNA here is from genome assembly GCA_038406235.1 of Peronia verruculata. NCBI lineage: Eukaryota > Metazoa > Mollusca > Gastropoda > Systellommatophora > Onchidiidae > Peronia > Peronia verruculata. The sequence goes on from JBCAUA010101565.1 coordinate 8,429, forward strand.
ACAGCTAAAGCAAACAGTTCTGCCCTTGGTGTCAAAGTTCAGCACGTGTAATCTCTTTCCAAAGTGTCGACTAATTTTTTTTTATAGCGATTGCCAGTTTCAGTTTACAACAAGATCGCATTTGATTTCAAACAAATACTGTTCAAGAATTCGATGCGCAGTCTATTCCTAGCTGCCAGATTTGTGAAATATTAAGCTTTAAGAGTTCTTTTTTAGCTTTCAAATATGAGTCGCCCTCCCCTCCACACACGCACGCACGCACACACGCACGCACACATGCACGCAAGCACGCCAGTGGCGACATTATTGAAAGTCTGACTGAACGTGTATAGCGGGCTTTTGGTAGGTGATATACTTCAGTTTTGTTTGAATACACTTGGGGCGGCTAAAACAGTATGATGGTGCAATCACACATAAAAACTAGGTGGTGGTAACGTCAGACATTCGTGATGAACAGGGAAATAATCGCTCAGTGACGGAGACTAGTCAAATTAAACAATCGATTGACAGTTGAGTATAAGAATTTTCGGTTATGCACAACCCTATTCTGTGTCTTCGGTCACAGTCAACGGGGTTTCTCTAATTAACAAGGCATGTATTTTCTCCCCCTCCACCCAATCACTCCTTCCCATCGTCTCTCTGAATTTGACCCCTCCAGATGGATGATTGCGTAACGATTTGTCCAATAGTCATTCTCAGTTCTGATGACATGCCAAATTCTCTAACTCTTCGATGCTCTTTGAACTCCATGAATGTTTAACGCGTTTTTTTTTTTCAATAACGTCTTGATTCCAGGTGATGTCTCTGCGGATCTTTTCTTTCTTTCTTTCTTTCTTTCTTTCTTTTTTTCTTTCTTTCTTTCTTTTTTTCTTTCTTTCTTTCTTTCTTTCTTTCTTTCTTTCTTTCTTTCTTTCTTTCTTTCTTTCTTTCTTTCTTTCTTTTTTATTTTTTGTCTCTCTCTCAAGATTCTCATTTTGTATACTGTGATGATTTATTGTACGTGCGTATTGAAGATTTACAAAGGATAAAGTGACTGTCAGAGTTTTCTGTTTACTGTTTGTCTGCCCAGGTGATTGTCATCATTATTCTGTCTTTCGTTCTGGAATACTGGCTGCTCAGGATTGCTACTGACGAAGACAGTATTGTAAGTACATAACAGAGGCTGTTTTATGGTCTGTCGGCTTTTTCTATATGCATGACTGTCTTTCCTTTTAGCCTGTCGGTTTGTCTAGGTCTGTCTTCTGAGCTATCTCTTCTGCTTTCCCGTCGAAACATGTCTCTACAGATATTTTACTATTAAGGCTTCCCCTCCCCTCTCTCTCTCTCTCTCTCTCAATGTTTCATTTCTTTCCTTCCTCTGTACGCTGTTCGTCGCTCTTTCCCTATCTGCTTGCTTGTCTGTATGATTTTCTGCCTAAAATATTTCCCTACCTACCTTTCTTTCATTTATCTCCCGATCCCCCTATCTACCAACCCCCATATTTACCTATCCAACTGTCCTCCTATCCACCTATCTTCCTATCCATTTATCTATCTAGCCACAGGTCTACCTACCCACCGATCAACATACCCACCTACCCATGTATATCTATATATGTGTGTGTGTGTGTGCAAGTGTGCGTGCGTGTGTGTGTGTGTGTGAGTGTGTGTGTGTGTGTGTACTAGAAGTGAACCCACGGCCTCCGTGGTTTTGTTCTGTTTGTTTGTTTGTTTTCAAATTTAGCTTTGCGCCTGCGCATCGCGACTTTGATATTTTGGTTGATTAAACTGAATGTTACTCAAAGAAAAGGTATTTTTGAACATGTATATATATA